>NW_021027355.1:60646-92305 GCF_004153795.1 Camellia sinensis
TATGTGATCAATGGTTATGAGATATGTGATTATGATTATGAAATATGTGATATTAGTTATGAATAAAATTGTGTTGGTTATGAGATGTGGTTATAATTAAGTTATGATCAATTTGATTATAGTTATGAAGAAATATGATTTTGGCTCATAACTATAAAAAGTGACCTGTTTAGCAGGTCACTTTTAATAATATGGCTTAATCTTAGCCATTGATTTTCTATGTACCGTACATTTTTTGAACAAAATGTACTATAGACTTTCCCTTTGCTATTACTTCTCAAGATCAAAGTGGAAAATTAAAAATTTTAATTGAGAATATAATTACATTTTACACACATTTTCTCTTTTTAAATCCTTTATCAAATTCATGAATCAATTACAGTCTTACTAAAATTTCTAATCTCATAAACTCATAAGCCCACTCAATTATATTTATTTAAAACCTATATTAATACGACATATCAATAAATTGGCTTAAACAAATTGCTCATTGTCAATCTAATTAAAATTAAATTTGCATGGGTTGGACATGAATATGTATTTAAACCCCATCTAAATAGGTAGCATCTCTACCACCAATTTAAAACTTTTTAAAGTAAAAAAATTAATTTTTTTTAAAAAATATAAAAATAAAAAAGCCCTTCCTGAATCGGTTACAGTCGAGATCTTAAGAGGAGTTTCATGGAGAGATAAAAATCTTAAAAAAAAAGAAAAGAAACAATAAGTAAATTTATTTTTGTTAAAAAAACAAAAATATATATGAAATAAATAAAATGGTTAGATTTATTTATTCAATTTCATCTAACCTGTTTAAGTCCATTTATTAAATACAAAAATTTAGATTAGATTACTTTACATGTATAATCTTTTTGACCCGACAAAATTCATTCATTTGTCACCTTTGATAGCGGGGAGGGAAATTAGACCATCCCTAATGCATCATCAATTCTTTTATTAAATTTAAATTTAATAAAAAATTATTATTTTTCCTACTAGATGAGTATTAAATTGAAGATATAATAAATCTTTCACTTAATTGAGGATGGCTGGGAGCTATCATCAATTCACTGTTTATAACCATTATATTTTCACCACCGGATGTCCCTCCCAATAACTATCTTTTTGTAAAAATTTGTGAAAAAATTACATTGTTCGATCGACCAATGTTTTGATAAAAGTTGAAATATTCTGTTAAAATATTTGATATCAAATGAAATTTTTACTTAAATTTAATAAAAAATAATTACAATTGGAGGTGCTATTATATTATTTATTTTCCTCTAGAGAGATCAAATCGAAAATATTAGGGGTGAGCCGCGGATATACCGATCCGCCAAAACCGACCGAACCGAACCGATTCGCCGCATTTTGGACGGATGCGTGATGACGAGCGGATGGTTGCGGATTGATTTTCTCCAATCTGCCAATTTGGAGGACGGATGGCGGATTTGAGATTCCTTTGGCAGCAACCGAACCGCCAAACCGCAAGCACCCCTAGTAATTTATAAGACTTTGTGTTTTCAATTGAAAAAGAGTTTAAACATTCTGTTGAAAAAAAGTTTTCAACTTGAATATATTTTTTGAATTAAAAAAAATAAACATATTATTTATCTATATTTTTTGGTTTTTAAATCTAACTCTAAAAATAATAAATAGAAAATATAATATATGTTGGTTGGTTTTTGTTTTCAAAAGCATATATAGATGTAACAATACAGAAACATATAATATCTACTATTGCTCTGTTCATAGTTTTGGTGGTTTGAATTGTTTTTATATTTTAAGAACCACAGATTGTAATACTTTATGTAGATGAATTATGCTGTGATTATAATATGTGGATGAGGCATGCAGTGATTGTGATATTCTAAAGTTTCAAATTTTCTTTCTTTGGATGATGCATACAGCGATTGTAATACTTTTTTAAGTGATTGACTATAATACTTTTTTTTTTTTTGAGGAAGTGCACAAGTTAAATTACGTTAAAAATTTATAAAATTTTAAACCACCAAACTAATTCGCATCCATCCGCCAAACTGTCAATCCGTTCAATTCACATCTGCCGGATTGGCAGACGGATGCGGATTGATTTTCTCTAATCCGTCAATTTGACAGACGAATGACGGATTGGATGTTCTGTAGTCTCAACCGATCCGTGCCTACCCCTAACAAATATTAGTAAAATTGTAAAAAAATAATAAAAAATACGAACTCCAGTACAAATGAGAGGGACCACGTAGCATTCGCTATATGGATCACCACACGCTGACGTAACTTCCGTTACAGGCCAACTCTCAGATAGGCTCCAGATGCAATTTCAACCACTAGATTTCCACTCAAACGTACACGGTACAACATAATAACATACGACACACAACACCCTATCCCCACCCTAAAATATTTACCAACCAAACGCTGCCCTCCCCAATTCTCGAGACCCTAATAAATAAATCTTGGAAAATTCTCTACCCTGTCTCAGCGCGATCTTCAATCTTTCCAAGGTAATGTCTTACATCTATCACTGTTAAAAACCTCGTATTCTTTGTTCATGCCATCACTGATGTCAGTGTCGTCTGTGTATATATAACGAAGGTCTCAAGGTGGAGAGTCATTTGAATATTTTTTTCAACAATTTTCACTAATATGTGGATAATCGTGATAGCCATTTCAAGATTACGGTTTTGTATTAAGGTTTCAGTGTTATTTTGTTCATTTCTTTTTTAATTATCCCTTGAATTTTGTCTTGTTTGTGATTTTGTTAATTGGGTATAACCATTTTGTTCTCTTTATTTGTTTGTGGTTAGGTTATGTTGTGATTTTCTTCTGATTCTTGTCATTGTTAATATTGGTTTTTTCAGGAACAATGAGTCGCTCAAGTAGAACACTCTATGTTGGCAATCTTCCCGGTGACATTCGTGAGCGGGAAGTAGAAGATCTCTTTTACAAAGTATATCTCTCTTTTTGTTTATATTCTATTGCAACTTGAAGTGAATATGAAATGTTTTTGTTTTTTCTTTTTGGGATTTTGATATAATAACATGCATTATATAAATGCAGTAATATGCGTGTCTCCAACAGTGTTACAGAATTTGCAACCTATCTATGCATATAAACAAGTGTATTCATGAGTTAAATTTCACATATGAAATTAACATTGAGAAAGATGTTTAAGGGTGCCAGATGAGTTGAATTGACTTTTGTATCTTGCTTTATGTGAAATAGTGGGCCTTATGTATTTAACTGGGTTAATGTTGCAGTATGGACCGATAGCCCATATTGATTTGAAAATCCCACCAAGACCCCCTGGTTATGCTTTTGTTGAGGTGAGTTTATGGCTGTTTTGTGTTCCTTTTATTAGTCATTCTCTACCCAACACTATTTTCCAAAAATGTTTCTTACAGTTTGAAGAGGCTCGTGATGCTGAAGATGCTATTAGAGGTCGCGATGGTTATGATTTTGATGGGCACCGGCTACGGGTTGGTCACACATGAGGCATTTCTATGTAGCATCCAACTACTTGTTAGTAATTGTGACACTGATATGCTTTCTTGATGTTTATAAAGGTGGAGCTTGCACATGGAGGTCGTGGAAATTCATCATCAATCGATCGTTACAGTTGTTACAGCAGTGGGCGTGGTCCCCATGGTGGAGTGTCCAGATGCTCTGAATATTGCGGTTTGTATTTCATTTGATATATGCATACCTGTGATTTTGTCAGGCATCTTCTCTTCTATCGTCAAATTGATTCTCATTTTTCTCATTTGTGCAGTGTTAGTCTCCAGATTGCCTAGCTCTGCTTCTTGGCAAGACCTTAAGGTGAGCTGGAGCTTTAACTGGTCTTACGTGACCATACATGCACAAAATCACACATTCTGTTCCTACCCTTCCTTGGAGAGTCTATATATGCTATGCCCAATTTACTAAATTTATATATCACACATTTTCATTCAGGATCACATGCGTCGAGCGGGGGATGTGTGCTTCTCCCAAGTTTTTCGCGATGGAAGTGGTATGATGACAAACAAATTAAATTGTAGAATTCCCTGTTTATGATATATATTCATATTCATATGTTAGCAAGAGGTTATTTGCTCTACCATTGAGATGTACTTGTTGGATTATTTGTTGAGGAGTTGCTATGATGAAAATTTAAAGTAGCCTGGTAATTAATCTATGAAAGTAATTGTAGGTCATTGTAGTAGTTGGATTTTGTCGGTTAAAGATCATTCTTAAGCTTCATGTAACTTTAAATGTGTTTTCTTTTTCTTTGTTCATATGTATAGGGTTCCCTATCACGGCCTAAGTAAATTATATGATTTATCTTTCTGTTTTCCATGGTTTAAATGCTTCTATGTGTGTTTCTAAACATGCTGCTGGTAGCCAAATCGTGATGAGTAGAAGAAAATGCAAAGTTGAGGGATTCTAATTGATTGGGTTTTGAACTTTGGAATATAAAAGGCTAGGCTTATGAGTTATGACTTTTAGTTTAATAACAATATACTGGGGCTAAGAGCTAGTGAAAACTGGGCTAAGAGCTAGTGAAAGCTGTAATCTGTACAACTGATGTTTAATGGTCACTGTAGGTTTGTCAACAAAGGAATTAGAATTGCCATGATTTTGATATGCTTTAACCCTTAACTTGTCCTTAGATTTGGAATATTTTTTGGAAGGATTTGGAGTAGAATTTATTATGATTGTCATCTACACTGGCAGTGACACTGACACTGACACGGATGCTGACACGGTGATTTCAAAAAAATGGGGATACTAACACGGCGGGGGACATGGCAAATTATTATTGTTTTTATTATATATATTTGCTATGTAGATTAATATTATGTTACCAAATAATCAAAATTAATAAAAATTAGCATTAATTCAATATATATATAAACCATTACATTCAAACAAATTAATAGATTATCCATATTTGAACACGCGTGTCCCCGCCGTGTCCCCTGTAAAAATAAAAAAATAAAAATAAAGGGACACTCCATTTGGTGCATCCCTGTGCCCCCAATGTGGCTCTACTGTGTTCCCTTCAAAAAAAAAATATTTAAAGGGACACGCATTTGGCGTGTCCCCGGCATGTCCCTATGTCCAACACCACTACGTGCTTATTTTGAAGTATCCGTGCTTCATAGATTGTCATTGTCAACTTTATGGAATATCAACCATTTTATATATTATGTAGGAAGTGTCATTTATGTGTAGGTTTCTAAAGTTCGACTTGATATTGGTGTTATTATTATTATTTTTAATTTATTGACAAGTCAGTTGGGAAGTGGTTGGATTCAACTGATTATGTTGATCACATTGCTGGCATGGATGTGGGGCTTGTACATATTTAACCAACTTCTTATCATATCTGAACTTTCTTCCTGGGTTAATGTGTCTGCCAGTTCATACAACATAGTGCACGGAAAGGTATGGGTTGAATTAACTATTGTGTCTTGCTTCTTGTTCTTGTAATGGAATAGAGTTCATGTACAACGTAATTTGGCTTGAGATAGTCATTTCAGGATGGGGGCAGGTTGAATTAGACTTAGGTCGATATGCCCGTAATAACTATTGTGGTTTGTCATGAGAATTTTGATAAATAAGAGACCTTCCCTCCCATGGGTCCCATCCATGGTTTTAAATAACGGTATAGGGATATGTTTTGGGATCGGTGTTTGCTTGCTGAGCCTGGCTGAAATGCATAGGTCGTGTGCTATGGTTTCTCTGTGCGACCTACCTGGTGCCCAGGTAACTTCCTATAAAAGTAGTGATCAGTAGTGTGCGTCTGATCTTTCTATGGAATAGTTCGTCATATAAAAACATAAATGTTTTATCTATAGATGAAACCAGCAATGATAGTTTAGAAAAAAGTCACAGACCTCATGACTTCTTGGTATCATCCACAATCAATGCATCTATTTATGGCTGGACATGGCAGATGTGTGAGATATTTTAGTGTCCTGCAGATCAGCAATGAACTCTATTAATCTGTTTATCTCCATTTCAAGCAATAATTGTAAGTACAAATTAGATCCAGAGATTTGACTCAAGATATTTTCTTACGAAGTTTTGTTGTCTATGCCAGTTCAAATCCAACTCGGCCTAGTAATTTGCCAATCTACCATGAGATGGTATTACCCCTTGTCCTTCAGAAATACCTGATACATAGGAATAAAAAAACAATCCAATTTTCTGTTATATCCCTTGTTTTCCTGTGATTGTAGTTCAATTGGTTAGAGCACCGCCCTGTCAAGGTCTTCTGCGGGTTCGAGCCCCTTCAGGCCCTTCTTAGTCATACTACTCTTGCTCAACTCAACATGCATTGTAGAGTATTCATCCTAGGGTTTCAAATCGCAGTGATAGCTATGAATGCTTAAATTTTTAATTGTGCAAAGTGAACTTGTTAGCAATGCAAAAGACATGGGGATGGTGTGGACATATATTGATTTCTCCGTATGCGGTTGAAGCAGATCTGACAACTAGATTTTCAAATGAATTAAACATATTCTGAATTATTACACTGTCTATATTATTTTACTATCTTGGGATTCTGTTTCTTCCTACAATTTATTTAAGCTACACTTTTGCTGATTCTATGTACAATGGTGTATCTTATGATTTGTGTTTGGACTTCTACCTAATCCGTTTGTGCTATTCTGATGGTTTATTCTGCAAATTGTTGCATTGTCTTCAGAGAATTATAGAATTGGTATGTCTCTCGTTTTATCTCTGTAACTGGATTCTAATATTATCTATTATGGTTGTCTTGCAGGTGCAACAGGGATTGTGGATTACACAAACTATGATGACATGAAATATGCAGTAAGTCACCATTTCGTTGTAAATTTGTTTCTGTACTTGTTCAAGTGGATGACATAAATTTTTGTGAGTTTATTTATTTATTTATATTTTATTATTATTATTATTTATGAAAAGCGCATATTAGTTGCTTTATATGCCTAAGCAGCCTGTTGGTTTCCTATTCTGCAGATTAGGAAACTTGATGACTCTGAGTTTCAGAATGCTTTTACTCGAGCAATAGTTCGTGTATGACTTTAGCTTGTTACTTCAATATTTTAATGCTAATACCCCATATGCATTCTGTTTAGCATTCCAATTTACCTACAGGTAAGGGAGTATAAATCAAGCCGAAGCCAAAGCCAAAGTCGGAGCCGTAGCTATTCCAGAAGCCGCAGTCGTAGTCACTCTTACTCGAGAGGCAGGAGCTACAGTCGTAGCCGGAGTTTGAGTCGGAGCAGGAGCAGGAGGTTGGATCATGTAATTTTTGGATATATATTTTGCCATTTTGTGTTTTTTTTTTCCCTTCTAATTTTGTTGAATTGTCATTCAGCAAGTCTCCGAAAGCCAAATCTGCGCATCGATCACTTGCTAAATCTCGGTCAAGGTCTGCTTCTCGTTCTCGTTCTGGATCAAAGCCACGTTCTCTGTCAAGGTATACCTTTATTGTTATAATTTGAGCTTGATCATAGAGATATTCATCATTATTCCATGGTTTCATACTGTTTCCCTTGGATGACCACTAGTGAACTAATGTTGTTATTTTGACAAATAAGAGACCTTCCCTCCCATGGGTCCCATCCATGGTTTTAAATAACGGTATAGGGATATGTTTTGGGATTGGTGTTTGCTTGCTGAGCCTGGCTGAAATGCATAGGCCGTGTGCTATGGTTTCTCTATGCGACCTACCTGGTGCCCAGGTAACTTCCTATAAAAGTAGTGATCAGTAGTGTGCGTCTGATCTTTCTATGGAATAGTTCGTCATATAAAAACATAAATGTTTTATCTATAGATGAAACCAGCAATGATAGTTTAGAAAAAAGTCACAGACCTCATGACTTCTTGGTATCATCCACAATCAATGCATCTATTTATGGCTGGACATGGCAGATGTGTGAGATATTTTAGTGTCCTGCAGATCAGCAATGAACTTTATTAATCTGTTTATCTCCATTTCAAGCAATAATTGTAAGTACAAATTAGATCCAGAGATTTGACTCAAGATATTTTCTTACGAAGTTTTGTTGTCTATGCCAGTTCAAATCCAACTCGGCCTAGTAATTTGCCAATCTGCATGAGATGGTATTACCCCTTGTCCTTCAGAAATACCTGATACATAGGAATAAAAAAACAATCCAATTTTCTGTTATATCCCTTGTTTTCCTGCGATTGTAGTTCAATTGGTTAGAGCACCGCCCTGTCAAGGTCTTCTGCGGGTTCGAGCCCCTTCAGGCCCTTCTTAGTCATACTACTCTTGCTCAACTCAACATGCATTGTAGAGTATTCATCCTAGGGTTTCAAATCGCAGTGATAGCTATGAATGCTTAAATTTTTAATTGTGCAAAGTGAACTTGTTAGCAATGCAAAAGACATGGGGATGGTGTGGACATATATTGATTTCTCCGTATGCAGTTGAAGCAGATTAGACAATTAGATTTTCAGATGAATTAAACATATTCTGAATTATTACACTGTCTATATTATTTTACTATCTTGGGATTCTGTTTCTTCCTACAATTTATTTAAGCTACACTTTTGGTTGATTCTATGTACAATGGTCTATCTTATGATTTGAGTTTGAACTTCTACCTAATCCGTTTGTGCTATCCTGATGGTTTATTCTGCAAATTGTTGCATTGTCTTCAGAGAATTATAGAATTGGTATGTCTCTCGTTTTATCTCTGTAACTGGATTCTAATATTATCTATTATGGTTGTCTTGCAGGTACAACAGGGATTGTGGATTACACAAACTATGATGACATGAAATATGCAGTAAGTCACCATTTCGTTGTAAATTTGTTTCTGTACTTGTTCAAGTGGATGACATAAATTTTTGTGAGTTTATTTATTTATTTATATTTTATTATTATTATTATTTATGAAAAGCGCATATTAGTTGCTTTATATGCCTAAGCAGCCTGTTGGTTTCCTATTCTGCAGATTAGGAAACTTGATGACTCTGAGTTTCAGAATGCTTTTACTCGAGCAATAGTTCGTGTATGACTTTAGCTTGTTACTTCAATATTTTAATGCTAATACCCCATATGCATTCTGTTTAGCATTCCAATTTACCTACAGGTAAGGGAGTATAAATCAAGCCGAAGCCGTAGCCGAAGCCAAAGCCGAAGTCGGAGCCGGAGCTATTCCAGAAGCCGCAGTCGTAGTCGCTCTTACTCGAGAGGCAGGAGCTACAGTCGTAGCCGGAGTTTGAGTCGGAGCAGGAGCAGGAGGTTGGATCATGTAATTTTTGGATATATATTTTGCCATTTTGTGTTTTTTTTTTCCCTTCTAATTTTGTTGAATTGTCATTCAGCAAGTCTCCGAAAGCCAAATCTGCGCATCGATCACTTGCTAAATCTCGGTCAAGGTCTGCTTCTCGTTCTCGTTCTGGATCAAAGCCACGTTCTCTGTCAAGGTATACCTTTATTGTTATAATTTGAGCTTGATCATAGAGATATTCATCATTATTCCATGGTTTCATACTGTTTCCCTTGGATGACCACTAGTGAACTAATGTTGTTATTTTGACAAATAAGAGACCTTCCCTCCCATGGGTCCCATCCATGGTTTTAAATAACGGTATAGGGATATGTTTTGGGATCGGTGTTTGCTTGCTGAGCCTGGCTGAAATGCATAGGCCGTGTGCTATGGTTTCTCTATGCGACCTACCTGGTGCCCAGGTAACTTCCTATAAAAGTAGTGATCAGTAGTGTGCGTCTGATCTTTCTATGGAATAGTTCGTCATATAAAAACATAAATGTTTTATCTATAGATGAAACCAGCAATGAATCTTAATGATAATTTAGAAAAAAGTCACAGACCTCATGAATTCTTGGTATCATCCACAATCAATGCATCTATTTATGGCTGGACATGGCAGATGTGTGAGATATTTAAGTGTCTTGCAGATCAGCAATGAACTTTATTAATCTGTTTATCTCCATTTCAAGCAATAATTGTAAGTACAAATTAGAATGTATTTTCCAATAAGAGAGCACAATTAAGCTTTTGTATCCGCCTATAGGAGAGCACAAACAAGCTATGTGTGCTCTTGCCCAAACCACCATTCAGCGATGCCCTCATGTGTTAAGAATTCTGAATTAGCATTCTCGTATATTAGCGCTTGAATCAAAGAATGCTAAATCATCTTCTCCAGTTTGCTAAAAAAATTGACCAGTGCAAAGTTTATACATGTAATTGCCTCAGATTCCTCTACAAGAAATGAATTGGCATTCATCATTTGAACTCAATCCGCCAACCAAGCAACCTTTCTCGTAAGTTACTTTCACTTCGCTGCGGAAGTAACCACAGAAAGAACCCGAGATAAATGGGTCCTATACTTTCTTTTTGGTTCTAAGTAACTCTTCCAATCTGTCTCTCCATTTTCTATCCTTCCAAACATGTTAGTACATAGATTCTTTTCTCACTAACTGTGTGTGCATGCACAATCATCTTCTCCAACGCAGAGTAAGATATTCAGCGCTATAGAACTCATCAGGATTTTCTAGCAAAGGAAAAAATTTCTGGTGCCATCCAGGGACACTTACAGAAGCAGGATATCAAGACGCTCAGTTTGTCGGCTTATTGCTCACCCCATTAGTTTTCCCTTGAATTATGTGTTACATAAAGTGAAAGCCTGAAAGATTTACAGCCTGTAAAAAACTGAGATGAATTGATCACGAGCCAACTTACTGAGGAACCGAAAGGTTTGAAAGGCAATGTTCAATCCTGTTTTCGCTTTTCAACTACATTTCATATTAAAAGAATCAAATAAAGTAGAAAAGGGCAAATGGGTGTAGCAAGTAAATAATGAATAAGTACACAGATGATTTTCACATAATGGGACACAATATGAGATTCTATGTCCCATTTTGTGAAAGTCCTATGTGATCATAAAATAATCCCTCTGTTAAGATATCGTGGCACTTTGGTGTCTTATGCTTGATTAAGGCCTCGTTTGACAAGTGTTCATTTTAGTCTAAAAGTCAAAAAAATTACTAAAAAAATCAAAAAAAATTATAACTTATACTAAAAAGTCAAAATTTTCATTTTTTCTTTATTTTTTACACATTTTTTTGTAAAAAATCAAAAAGTCATATCAAACATATTAATTTTTTTTTACCTCATATTTTAACCAAAAAATTAAAAAGTTACTAAAATGGCCTATCGAGGCGGAAATTAAGCATGCCTAGTGTGTGTGTGTGTGTGAGAGAGAGAGAGAGAGAGAGAGAGCAGATGGCCCTTCAACTCAAGGGCCCAGCCCAGACTAGTTGATTATTGTGGCACCTCTTTGGGACAAAGGAATGCTGGAATCATTATATGGAAAAGTTCAATATATTTATCACAAAAGTATCCAAAAATGAATAATAAATCTGATGCATGTAACTTTTTTTAGATGCAGAAGTTTTCTTTCGATCATTACGATCATTGGGATCACCCTAGAAATGGTCGTGAGGGACAGGCTGTAGAAAATGATGTTGGTCAAAGAAAATTTTGAAATCTTAAAAATGTGTTATTTTTTAGAACTGAGATACACTGCTGCAATAATATCAGTATCTGCCCAATGAAAGATTGAGATCAACAAGGTCAAATCTGTTCTTCATTTCCAACTCAATAAAAATAAATAAATAAAAACCGGAGTTTTGAACATGAAAAAGGAAAGATTTGGAAAATATCATTTCATTCATTGTGAAAGGTTATACTAGAGTTTATTATTAGCAATCCCATGTTTTACAACTCCAAATTTGAACTCATGACCTACCGTTTCTGAAACGCTCATCACAAATTCAATTTGTCACTCAACTAACCCCATTAGGATTCAAACACTGGTCATTTTCTTTGAAAAGTTTTACAACATAGAAGGCTGACGAGTATTTTCCTATAGAAAGTAAAACATCAATCATAAAAATTAAAAAAATAAAATAAAAATAAAAAACAAATAGACGACCTAGTGCACATGATTCTTTCTAGAACAGGGCTTGTGTATGAAAAAAATAGGACGATAACAAATTCGACATTTAGATGATAAAGACGATGATAACAATAATGATGGCCTCATTTGGTGTAGCTTTTTATAATCCAAAAGTTGATAATCAAAACCAATTTCCCCATAATAAACTTTTTCAGCTATTTTTATCTAATTACAGTATGCATAAGTTGCAACAAATACCGACAGATTTTGAAGAGAAAAAAGCACAAGCAGCCTCAAATAAGTTGCACCAAACAAACCATAAAATTGATTTCATGACAACACAGCTTACCCTAATAGATGCAGTTTATAATGGTGATCGAGAATAATGTCAATGCCACCCCTATACTTAAGTTTTAAGCTGTATAAAATGAAACAACCAAGGTAAAACTCTTGCCATCCATTAAATTTGCAAAGTGCTCTCGGATTTGTTGGTCAGTCTACCAAACAACCAGTGACAGTCAAAAGCTGCTAATGAACCAGTAAGAAAATCAGACTAGGAAACACCAGTCACATATAATGTTTAGGTGAGTTTGTATTTCCCAAACAAATCATAATGTCAAATATTCGTTACACAGTTCGTTTCACGCATGTCAAACTTGTAGTAAAGAAAGAAAGTTCAATGGAAAAAGAATCAGAATGTGGCAACTTATTCCCGGGAACCCTAGATGGGTATCCCTCAAAATGATTCACACTACTAAATCACAACAACCTCTGGAAGTACAATCTGAGGAAGAACAAAATCCAATGAAGGGAACAAGAAAAACAAAACAAGGATTAGCTGATAAGAACTCGCAACTTTGCAGAGAACATTACAGCAGGAAATAGAATTCTAGAAATTAAAATTCCAAAATCGTAGTCTGTCCTTCATGTATGTATCGCCGCCTCACCAGAGATGCATGATACATTTCTTCTGACTATATATTCCGCTAGCTGATTTTACATCTCACTCAAATTCCAAAAAAATAAACCCTAAGATGGTAACTCAAAACTCAATCCTTTTAACACAAAATCTCATGTAATTTCTATCTCTAAAACTTAATTCTTCAAAACAGACACTCCAGTTAGCTCTAGATAAGATAACGAATTTCCTTTCAACTTTTTTTTAACCAGGATATATTCACGAGGGAGTGTGCAAAATTCACAATTCAACAGCTACACCAAATTTCTTCACCTACTAAAACATACTGATATCTGATATATCCACCTAACCAGCAATTCCTGCAACAAATGAAAACAAAGAAATATTGTCATGAGCTATATTCATAAGAGCTAGCTATTATGTTTCAAACAAAAATGGCATAGCATGGCATTACAATATTTTCTGTCAATAAACAAACAGCTTTTAAGTGGCTACAAATAGTATAACTTCATCCAAATCCTATTAGGGGGAGAGAGAGAGAGAGAGAGAGAGTGCTATGAAGAACATGGCATTGCAGTCTAGGTTGCCTCTAACATGAACTCAAGGCCAATGAGCTTAATGAGGTAGTAGTAGTTATTTGGTAGTGAGGTGATCAGTTGTGAACCTCTGAAAATATGGTGGGCACTTCAATGGGCAGGAATCGCCGGACGCAGAGGAGAGAACCACAACATCTAAGAGTGCCAAAGGGTGAAGATGATGAAGACCTTTTGTTGGTAGAGGAAGAATATAACGGATGTTGTGGGTTGTTTACACGCATGGATGCTTCTTATATGGGCTCCAGGACTGTTGGAGACCAGCTCACATATGGACAGGTTGCCAACTCTCCTTTGCCTGACAAAGTAGCAGCTATACCTATGCATCCCATGATTCAAACCTCGGAGGTAGTATCATGGGAGCCGCAAAGTTAGCTATGATACCTCAAAGAGTGTAACATTGCATGACGTAGGTGGTAGGTATAAAACTTCTCTACTAGGTATCAAGTGTTAGGTCAACACTCCTCTTTCTAAGACCAATCAAGGAGGAGTTGCTCCTTAAAAAAGTCTGTCAGGCAACCTTGATGAGCTCTTGATCCTAGCTTCCAAGTCACAATCATCCAACAACCCTGAGCAGTAAATGCCTAATGTCACGGCCTTGGATTTTCTGAACCAACCCTCAGTCTTTCCAAGCCAACTGTGCGGCCTTAGATGCTTGTAGCACGCCTTGCTTGCACCTAAGTAAGCCGTTTGTGGAAGGGAACTAAGAGAAGTTTGCACACGAGAGTTTTAGAGAAACTTAGAGAGCTCTTGGGGAATGCTTATGTTGTATTGCTTGAATGCTTTACAATGCTTGGGTACTTGGGTCTACTTGGGTGGTTTGGGCAAATGAAGCCCTCCCCTTTATATAGCCTTACAAAGAATATTCTAGAACTATACTAATGGAGAGTGTTCTAGACACTTCCCCCTAGCTAGAGTATTCTAGGACTATTCTAGTATGTACATGTCTAGAAGATTCTACAAGTGCCTCTAACTATGTACAAGTTTCTACAATGCTCCAGGGAGTTCCAGAAGCTTCCAGCATGTTCTACAATCTCCCTGAGCTTTCTTGTTCCACTATCCTCTTGACTGCTCTAGAGAGTTCTAGGTTCTTCTATTAGCCTCCCATCTTCTAGCCCTCTCTAGAGAGTTCTAGCAATCTCCTTAGGCTTCCAATGTTTTTTAGTGAGGGTAGCATCAGGATTTCTCAGTCCGTGACACTAAGCCCTACTCCCAGCCTAGGGTGCCAAGTGATTGCTACGGTAGCAATTATAGTAGTGTCCTAGCTCAAGGGGTGAGTACATAGGGAAGACATAGCCAAGCCATAGGGTCAAGCTATGCTGTCGAGTGTGAGCGACCAAGCAAAGGCACACTAGCCGAGCAATGCCCTGGGTTGCTCCTCGACATACCCTATGGGAATGAGGTATGGAGGGCCATGGTCAAGCAAGGGCTCGTCTAGGTGACCCATGGGGTGCTAAGCCACGACATTGTCTAGTGGATTATGATTGAGAGGGCGAGCTTGGCTCAGCTGAGTAGTGTTGTGGACCATCCCTTGAGGCTCTTCATACTTTGATTCAATCTCTTGGTGCTCCAACTCACGTTTAGGGCACCAAGTGCGCTAGTGAGCCAAGCAACCATACTTGGTAGTCTATTTACTCTCACTTCAACCAGACATATAACCCCAACTAGTCTATTTGAGGACACAATGGTGCCTTGAAGGGACTGCCAAATAAAGGTGATGATCTTGAGATGGCGGTGATATGGTGACCATGGGACTTGCCATGTAGCCAGGGCAATCTAGATACCTACAGTAGTCAACTACAACTCTTCTGCAGGAAAATAACTTCATAATGAAAATAATGCCTTCGAAAATATATATACATCTACACATTTCAAAATAACACATATTAATACATAACTAAATTAATTAGAGTCATATAGTAGTATCCAGAGCACAACTCATAAGGAATGCTGAATGATGAATGTCAGCTTCCTATACATGCTATTTTACAAAAATTGCCAATAAAGTTTGAATCACAAAAAGATGAATGCAAGCGAGTAATTAAGTTTTAGTATAGAATAGCCTAGAATTATCAGGTTTCTTTCGTGTTGATTTAGTTTTCCTATTTTACTAGTTTCTTGTTTTACTTTAGTTTATTAAAAATAGAGTTGTAGGCCTTATGGCTATTCAAGGTGTGTTTTGGATTATTAATAAAAGACGTTTCTCTTCATATTCCAATTTCTTTGGTGTTCTACAAAATCAACAAAAGATTTTGATGTAATTTTTCCGTATTCACAGTGAATGTTGTCAACACTCGTGCACAAATCAACGGACTCAAAATCGTTGTTCCAACTTATGTTCGCTTCAAGCTTCTCTGCATCAGTTGGTATCAGATTTGGCACTCAAGTCCTTATCACAGTGCCAAGAGGAGCACCATGTAATTGACATGCCGCTATTGAAGACGTGCACACATGCAATAAAGCAACAAGGTATGCACGTTGGGAGAAAACAATGCAATGGTTAGAGGATGTGATTGACCCACTAGTATAGCAAATCATCGCCTTAACCATTGTAAATCAACCTCACAATGAATCACTAAACCACACCCTCAAATGGAAGAGGATATAGTTGATTTGCCTTAAATCAACTATATTCCAAATTCAATTAAGAATTGGAGTAAGCCACCAAACAAAATTTTTGAAAAATATTGCAAAAAAAAAATTGAAGGGTAAATTACAAACACACCTCCTGAGGTTTACTTAAATTACAAATTATCCCCTGTGGATTATGACCCTTAAGGTTTCTAATTTCAAAACAAATAGGTCCTTTTATTAATAAATCATCAAGTTACTTAACAGTTTTTAATAATGTTAAAATTTTATTTCAATTAATAATTCAGATAATTTTATTATTGTATTATTGTACAAGTAAACAATTAGAAATTTTACTTTTTCAATTAATTCTGTAAAATAAAAAATTCTGACAATGAAGTATTTGTAATTTTCCAAATCACATGGGACAATTCGTATTTTAAGCAAACTTCAAGGGGTATATTTGTAATTTATCCAAAATTAAAAATAAATTAAAAATAGTGAGATGCTTGTGTGGCATTTAGAATTTGTGCAAAGGCCCCAGTCCGTTGGCAGAGTCATTAATATGAATTTTACAATCTTGCCAATTTGACAAAAATTATACATGGAGATGGTATGTTCGTTGTTGTTGGCCTTAAAAACTTTATGAATCAAGTGAATTTGGTTTATTGGGGTATTGGCTGTGACCATCAGCATCATGAGCCTACAAAGTAATGGGAACAAGACGAACTTTAAGAAGAGAAATTTCTTAAAAGTGAAATTCTTTGAAGGATTTATATATCCAGCTTCACCTCCTTGGGCTTTGTGCCTAGATGAAGATATGTCAAATTTGTTAAGGAAAATTTTTCCTTTACTTTTGGAAGGCTCTTCCTTAAAATTCTAATGTGAAAAATTAATCTTAAATAAATGCAGACAAGTGCAAGCCTGTCAAATTATTTCAAGCAATGTAAACTGGAATACGGGTTTTCTCAAGTTGGGAAGGATGATGCATAAGTGATTTTAGGATTTATAAATTTTATTTTATTTATTTTGGAACTAATAGTTGATTAGGAATGTTTTGGTTTAGTATAGAATTTTTCTTGATTCGTGTTGATTTAGTTTTCCTATTTTATTGCTTTCTTGTACGGCTCATGGATATTTAGAGTGTGCTTTGGATTATTAATAAAATTATAGACATTTCTCTCCACTTTCCAATCTTTAGTATTTTGCGAAATCAATGTAGATTTTGATCCTTTATTACTAGTACTCATAGTGAATCAACAGGTTCAAAGAAAGTTTTGTTACTAGCATTCGTCAATGGACCCAAAATCATTGTTCCAACTTTGTACGCTTCATGCTTCCCTGCGTCCCTAAAGGGTATTACAAACACTTTGAGCAGCATATGTTGTTGGGAAGTCCCTTTAAAGTCTAAGCACATGTACTCAACTTACACCACTAAATATCATTTGAAAGTTTGAGAGATAGGTATGAAAGAACTTTATAATGCATTTTCTATTGTAATTAAGTCTATAGTCAATGTGAGGCAAACATACAAATTTCTTATTTGATATTGATAATAGCTACCTAATATAATGACAACTAGGAACTTAACTTCAGACAAGAAGTAAAACCTTCTCTCTCTGTAGTAAAGGACCTTTGCAATTATGTATAATGGAAAGCTATTAGACCACTTGTTGAAAAGATTCCGACTTGAGTCAACCTTAAACGATCTAAAATATTCTACAGTGTCTCTATTCGTTACAATATGCTAGTCATGTCTAAAATATTCTCTATGTTCAGAATTTTCCTTGTGACAATCACTTCAAGGTTCACCATCCTTATTTATGTTTCCTATTCTAACCCCCACCAGAGTTGGCAACTCAACATGTCACATCCAGCTGACAAAAACACTAAATCTAGAAAGAAAATTTGTAGTTTGAAATAATAGACAATGAAGCAATCAAGTAACCTGCCATCAAAGTCTCTAGGTGGTTTTACCAGGGACATGGATTGAGCTTGCCTTCATCAGGTTTGTGGCAGAGGGTGTCTATGGAAATGAAGGGCAGACTTCTGATATTTAAGAGCAACATACACGTGCGCATAAAGAGGGAAGCAAAACTAAGCCTTGAGCCTTTACCTTATAGATAAGTGGATAACAAGCTTGGTGGAGAGGTACATCCCACTAGCTCGCACAAAAAATAGGAGACATGCAATCACCCACCTAGCAATGATATGAGGATGTTCAAAAGCAGAATGTCAAATATGACCAAATAGATGATTACATATGACCACCCTTTTCTTAAAAACATGTGGAAGCATACTACATTGATCATTTTCATTTTATCATTGCATTAAAAATATTACTCTACATAGTTATGTATGAATTAACTAAACCCATTTAGGACAATGTCCCATGGTGTATGTAGTTTGCATATTGTTCTAGTGGATGAAACTAAGGAAGAAATTAACGCAAAATTAGAAATCTGAACATAAGCACTCGAGTCAAAGGGTTTAAAATTAGTAGAAATAAAACTAGAATTTAACTTTAGTAAAAGTAGAAGTAGATATAATGAAAAAGTGAATTGAAAATCAGGAGATAAGAAATAGTGAACATTTTCGTTACCAAGGTTCTATTATTAATACAGATGGTGACATGGAGATGATATGATCCTTAGAATTGAAGTAGACTGGATCATGTGGAATAGTGCATCTGGCATATTATGTGATCAAAAAATACCAACAAAATTGAAAAGAAATTTTATAGAACAGCTATAAGCCTAGCAATGCTTTACTAGACAAAAGGTCAGGCAACTAAGAAACAACACATTCATAAAATGAGTGCAATTGAGATGAGAATGCTTAGATGAATGTGTGATAAGAATAGAAAAGATAAAATTAAAACTAAATATATTTGTGAAATAGTAGGAGTAGCAACTGAAGATAAGTTGAGAGATAAGTAATAAAGATGGTTTGGTCATGCACAATGCACACCTATAGATGCATTTATCCTTCACAAAAAAGAAAGTACACCTATAGATGCAAGAATATATAAAAAAGAAAAAGAAAAAAAAAGCGATATGACCACCTATGTTACATGGGTTCAAGTGTGGGCGACAAGTGTGGGTGTATATGTCTACAGGTCAAACTCATCAAACTCCAAATTTTAGGATACATGGACTCATCAAAAAAGAATCCAAAAATTAGTTATGACGATACATCGTCTAATTGGAAATATATAAATTATATATGTGTATAATTTATTCATGATATATCATATTACATATAATAATTTTGCTATGATTTTAATGTATTGGCAATATAAAAATATAGAATGCAATGATTTTACTCCAACTTTTTTTCCCTAAAAAAAAAAAAAACTAAGAAGTCTAAAGGACCAATCCATATCCTGTACCTGCACCCGTGTTGTGTCATGTCGACACAGACACTTCAACAAAATTAAAGAGTACATGTAACATAGATGATCCTATAAATAGAAATGCTAAGTGAGGTGAAGACCTAAACTGACTAAGCATGTAACTCTGGATAAAGTAGAATGATGAAAAATAATTCATGTAGCCAACACCATTTTATTGAGACAAAATGCTGAGTTTGGTTTGGTTATTAATATTACTCCGCATGCAATATCTCTGACCTAGCACTAGTGTTATATGGACTCTTCTAATCCCCCCACAGTACCTATGTCCACTGGATATACGACAAGGATAAGGGTGTGAAATATGTGTCCTATAGCAATACCAAATTTATTAGACACTTGGACATCTAGTTTATATGATATTTAAGGAAGAAGAAGTTCACATTTGCTAGTAAATAAATATTTGCCTCTCGTATGGATGGGAGATAGAAATTTCATATTTTTCCTAAATACTATTTACTTTCAAGCTTCAGCTTATCTAAGAATATTATATAAATATACAATTTATAGGAGTGATCTAAATATGTCCTCATAATATTACTTTTGGATACACATATCCCAATACCCTAAAGTTTAGGTTTAGGAAAGTCTAATGCTTGGACACACACCCACACTCGCACTAGCACAAGCCCCCAAAGCCCAGGCACATTCTTAAATAATCACCAATTAAGGGTTCAAGCCTCACCACTTGTTTCCTTGGAAAAAAGCAACAGTTATGTTTAATGCTCTTGCTGTAATTAGGGCGGAGCAAGGAATCCGTGAAATCCGTAATCCGATCCAGTCCAGTCCAATCCAGTAGGTTTGGATTGGTTTTTTGAATCCGTGGTTCGGTTCCGGATTGAAAAATTAAAAATCCGTAGTTCATGGATTGGTTCCGGATTGAATCCCACGGTTCCGGATTGGAACCGATCCGGACCGTATACAAATAGTCTATATTTTTATTATACACCCTCCTGCATAGTATCTTCTCTTATTTCATATAAAACTTAAATCTAAACCTAAACTTGCATAGTATCTTCTTTTATTACTTTTGTTTGCTAGTTTTTAGTGTTAATTTGTAATGGTCTAAATACTTATGATGGAACTAGTTTCTTTATGGTTGTTTAAATTTTAGAACAGTTTGTCGCTATTATGAAAAGACATATTGCCATTGTGAAACTAATATGGTGCTATATTTATATTTTTATGGAAATAAAGTGTTATATATATTTTTTTGTTATTTAATTATATAAATCCGTGGTCCTAAACCGATCCAATCCGTATTTAAATGGATTGGTTCGGATTGGTTCCACGATTTAAACGGATTGGATTGGTTCCAATTTTTCAGGATCCGTAGATAACGGATTGGTTCTAGTTTTACTCCAATCCGGTCCAATCCGGACCATGCTCACCCCTAGCTGTAATACTGTATCCAAAATAAATAATAAGAAAAATAGAGGGAGGAAAAAACATCTACCCTGATTTCTAAGGTCTTTCGTATTGAGACCATTCTGAATTTAGCCATTTTACCAGTTTTATTACTTGTTGAAGCTGATGTAAAAGAGTTTGAATATTTCTAAATTTTCAGTCTTTCTCTATTTTTATCCCATCAAAGCTAATGTTTGAGCATGATTTCCCCTCCTTGCACAGTCATTTCTATCAAATGGCCCTATTGAGAGTGAACACTTTTTTATCAATCTCTCAATCAGAACTGATTCATACAGCAGTATACACACACACACACACATAAAGTGAATTCTGCAGTTGCAGCATTTAAAAAAAAAAGTATGGAAGTTTTTTTCTTTTTTTTTTTTTTTCTTTTTTTTTTTTTTTGATAAGATTTATTTTAACAGTTATCAAGGGGATACTGCACATATTAAAAGACATCGAAACAAAACCTAGGCTCCCAACTTAAGGTTGAGGTTAAGACAAGAATAAGCTCCTACAGTGCATAATCAAAGTTTCAGGAGGAGCACGCATCAAGTATCATAAGCTTAATACATCAAGGATAAGAGCTGCAGTTTCAAACTTTCCTCTATGAGAACTGTTTTATTATTCCCAATCACCTATTTTGATAAATATCCGCACCTCAACCATGAGGTTCACAACAGTTTCTATTGGTTTATTCTCGTCATTACATTACAATAAATCAGTCCAGGATGTCCAGCAAAACCATAGGTCTAGCTTACAATTTCAACCAAATGAAACTATATCCTAGAACATAATTGTTCTTTTGGATATAAAACTTCACCACAAATTTGATATTGAGTCTTTCAAATGACTACAACTATAGGGTGGGAGTGATGCTTGCACCTCTGAGTCCATGACATAAATTTTACCATTCTTTCAAATTCTTTATAAGCATCACCACAACCAAAAGGGACTCTAAATCATATATCACAAGATTTTATTTTATTTTATTTTATTTTTGGATTAAAAAAAATTAAATAAAATTAAATAAAATAAAGCCTCTAGATTGAATCATATATCACAAGATTAAACAAACCTCTAGCAATTATACTTCCAACAATGCTACTAACACTCACTAATGCTTTTACCGAATGTGAGAACGGGTGTGTCAGCGTTTGTAACTTTTCCTTTATATTTTTAATGATGATTTCATCATGTTCTGGAAATATCTATGTTGTGTAAAAATGTATAATTTGCGAAACTGTGATGTAAAATAAAGGTCTGCACTCCATAACAAAACTAAACATGCGATCAAGATTGATGAGAGGACACTATATTGTAGTTATTAGTGGCTGCCCTTACCTCTATTTGTCTGTCTCTTAGTAATACTATAACCACCGCCAAAACCAGAAGGACTTTGAGGCAGTATATCGGACTCTCCGTTGCCAAGCCCATAACCAAACGAAGCAGATCCCTCTCTCTCAAAGTTTGTCGAACGCCAAGTAGGGTCCCCGTAAACTGAACTACCACCATAAAAATCAGCAAAAGCCCCATCATAACCACCATTTGATGCAGCATACGATGATGAGGGGGGGGCACTAGTCGCAGCATTTCTTGCATACACTCCCCCGCCCAAACCATAGCTATTATCACCACCTCCATAACCAAGATTTCCACCTTGGCTAGAAACATTAGCTTCACCTTGGGGTGAAATTGGAGAAGAACCCCAATTAAATCCACTGTTGGCAAAGGGGCCTCCAATGCTTCCACCTCCAGACCCTACAAAGGCACTCGAACCTGCTGAGCTTGTTCCGTAATTAAGTCCTCCATTCCCCCACAAATTCCGATTCCCCGAGCTGAAAAAGGAAGTGTTTCCTCCATTCCCTCCATCATACCCAACAGGATTCGCAAACCTATTTGAATTACCAACATAATAAGGGTTCAATCCCCGTCCATAGGTCAGATTACTATTTAAGTTTGCACTTCCCCCGAAATTTGGATTCAACCCTGGTTCGAAGTTCAAACCCATTCCATAACCAGAACCAAATGGAGCATACCCACTTCGACCACCAGTGATCGGATTAAATCTACCATCCATTCTAAGGCCATAGCCTCCAACTGTATTTGGAGAGTACCCTTGAGTGTAGCCATTGAGCAAGCTGTTGATCCTACTCAAACCATAGTTATATCCACCAAGTGGGCTTCGGCTAGGACCTGGCGACAACTCTTTGGGGACTGCACGCTTGACCTCAACCATTTTACCATTCAGTTCATGGAAAGTTTTAAGCAACACTTTGTCCACCGCATCCTCTGAATCATAGGTGATGAATCCAAAGCCTCTTGGTCTCTGGGTGTTGTGATCATACATCACCACGACATCCGTGATGGTCCCAAACTGCTCAAAATACATTCTAAAGTCGCTCTCGGTGACTGTAGAAGCTAAACCTCCAACGAATATCTTCCTCGTGCGTCCTGGACCGGGAGACCCCTGAATACTACTGCTGCATCTACTCATTGTGCTTTGGTCATCCCTTGGAACAGCCTTTTTTGCCTCAACCTGAAGATTGAGAACCCATGGTGCACATCAAACTCAAAGACTATTTGATCTTAATCTAACATAATAAACAGAAACATTGCCAACAAAATCTAATATCATTGAAGAGCAGCAAAAACAAGAATAAAAAGACAATAAGCAATTTTAGTTTAAATTGCCTACATTCTAAAAACAACCAAACTAGACAAATCCGGACTCTCGTATGAAGATAGCATCAACAATAAATTGAGAAATTCTAAACCAACTTACCATCCTGCCATCAATGTTGTGTTTCTCCTTAATGACTCTCTCTGCAACTACCGGGTCGGCAAAGACAACAAAACCAAAACCACGGGCGCGCCCTGTGCTCCGATCCTTCATAATTACTGCTTCCAAAACTTCCCCATACCCACTAAAATACTCCTTCAAACGATCTTCATTTGTGTCCCAAGAAATTCCACCAATAAATAACTTTCCAAGATCGGATTGCATTTTCCTACACCAACAAAAGAATAATTACTTCATTGAACCCGATTCTAAATTGTGCAAGTGCAAATCAATACTATCCAATTCAAAAAAACAAAGAAAAACTCAAATCTTTACAAACAAACACCAATTCTCTTGCTAATTCAATCTACAACATACAAAGACCCATCAAAATTCAACCTTTTACCAATCCATCGCAGCAATCCGAGCTCATCAATTACAAATGCAGATTAAAACCAATCAAACAACAACAACCATACCTTTCTTCGAAGAATTCCAGAAAACCCACAAACCAGCAAGGCACAACTTGGATATCCTCGAATTCAATCCAAAAACATCAGATCCTTTCACGATCAACCCACACAGAATTCAACGCCCCTGGAAAAAACCCAACCCACAATATCAATCCAGAACCCTTATCAAGATCACAAATTTCAATACCCAAATCGAGATTTTCACAAAACCCACCTGATTAAAGAAAACCCAGATGTGAAATCTTCAAAAACACTAAGATCTAAGAGGAGGCACAGTAAGAACTGAGGGCATGCTCACAATCCTCAACACAAACCCCCAAAAATTTTCTCTTTCTGTATTCTTACCAATTCTTTCACATTCAAATCACAAAAATACATAAATTTACATACACCAAACATCTAATAAACATAGATGGTCCAATATATATGTATAATTTTTTTAATTTTTTTTTTTCCAGTTTTTGTTTGAAGATATGGAAATATATGAAGTAGAGAGAGAATGAAGAAGGAAAAGGGGAAATGGGAAATGGGGAGAGAGAGATGGATTTGATCTGATAAATGGAAAGATAGCTTGTCCTTCATTTGGTGCCTTATATAGTTATTGGGAAAATCCATGGCTATATTAGTTCATGCGCTCATCTGCTCCATGTATGTGCTTGCTTTCATGCATGCATGAATGGTGCTTGGGCCCACATTCTCTCTCTTATGGCAAGTATCAGCCGTAGATTTGTAGAATTTTCATCTGATTTTTTCCATCAGTCTTTTGATGGCCAAATAGTTCAGTGATGGACGATTGTGATCGCTTGATTGTGTTGACTTTTCATGTCTCTACATTAATTCTGGTCATACTTTCTCACATATATTTGTAAGTAGTTTTTAGAAAATATGAAATAATAAGTGGTGTTTTGTAAAAATAATTATAAATCAGTGATAATTTTTACAAATATTAATAATTAAAATTATAAATTTTTTCATTAATATATAATTATTTTTTCAAAATTTCAATAGGTTATAATTATTCTTGTGGAGGGAAAAAATTATGAACCTGCGCCCTAAACCTAGTGACATTAGCCCAAAAAGAGAAGGATGAACCCAAATCAACTCCTTAAAACCTATAGAGGACAGCTAACAACAGGTTGACATAAGCCCAAGCGCATGAAAGGCAAACAAGCATAGAGATATCCTTATAAAAGGCAGATCTACAAAACAAAGGAAGAACATTGGATTAAACCTCAATCTAACGGCTAGAAACACAAGTCAGAAACTAAAGAAACGTAGGTTGGACTTAGTAGAAGGCAAAGTCATCCAATCGGATTGATCTTATGGACATAATGCATGGCAAGTTAGCCACTAACATTTGACACGATCCAGGTTGTTCATATGACAAAAATCTAAAATCAAGAATAAAAGCAACTTGACAACTTGATCGACCAGAGTCAAGCGCAGGCATAACCATCCAATTGGAAGATGATCAAACAAACGAGATTTGAACTAAGAAACTATAAAAGGACATGCAAGTAAAACATAAGAAACGTAATATGTAATTAAAAAACCTCCTTTTCAATTAACACTATATATTCTATTATAGTCGATTAGTATATTGACTTGATCATCCGAGGATCCTCTCAACCAAACATGGTCAGAAGTGATCACTAACATTTGGTTTCTCTTGGCAGAGTAGAAAGGCAAGACATGTCATCTTGTTTTTTTTATGGAGATAATTTCACCTTCTACAACTTTTATTCTAAAATGATAGCAAAAATGTTGGGAATTCTCAAAAAAGTTATCAAAAATTTTGCATAATAATCATGTAGAGTTTTTATAAACTTTTTTGCCATCTCTAGTTTTGCATAAATGATAGTTCATAAAAAATATACCTAGGTTTGATTTTGAAATTTTTTTTTTAATGGTTGATAGCACTTTTTTTATCTTTATAATTTGATTCAAATTTTACTTTAGTTTATAATTTTAATTTGATTCCTACATTTTAAATCCAATTTCAATTTGATCTTTTCGTCTAAATTTTTGTCAATTTTTCCTACGAGTACACCTTAGGAGATTAATAAGTGTCCCAAAATAGTTAATTATAGAATAAATTACACTTTCCTTGAGGTTTTGAGAAAATACAACAAGTCCCAAAGTTTTGACATAGTTGCAATAGATCTATTTTCTAGTAAGGTTAAAGAGACAAAAAATAATACAGATGGTATAAAGACACAAAAATACACAAGATAAAATATATATTTCAATGTAAAAGGGGTGACAACGTTACTTTTTCATTCAAATGACTAATAAATTTATAATAAAAAGGTAAAATATACGTATGAATTCCTTACTTTCACTCCAAAAAAAGAGTCCTATGAAAATGATAAAAAATATTTCATTAAAATTAGTTTTTAGATTTTTTTAGATTTTTTTTAAAAAAAAAATTTAGAAAAATTATTTTGAAAACGAAAGTAAATAGAGTGGCAGAATCTAAAAGAAAAAATAGAATCACTTTCAATTTAAATTGTTTTTATTACACATATAACAAGCAAAAATTACAACAATCAATTTGATAGGAATTTTCAAAAAATATATAAACCTTTTATAAACAAAAACGCATAGTATATAACTGTTGAATCAGTGAGCCCCATATAAAGGTTTTTTTTATTTTATTTTTAATAATATGGTCTATGTCACATGTGGGGTGTCTTTTTAACACGAAATCACATTCTTTCTTTTCTTTTTTCTCTTATAAAATAATCATATATATATCTTATTAAGTATACACAACTATATAATAAATCAGATCTGCTAAATAACTTTTTATGATATAATTCTATGATATATACCATTTCCAATCAAAAAAAAAAAAAAAAAAAAATAGGGACATATGGTCAATCAGACGTGACTTTAAAATATGCTCAATTCTAATGATTATTTTACATATTTCTTCATAAATAGAGTTTATTAGAACTTTCATTAATTCAAAATAAAAGTAAAAGAGTATATTATACATCATCATTCATTAATGTAAATATTTTTTAATACAATAAACTGTGTCCCCCGTGACTTTATACAATTTTCATCAATACTTTATCCAAACTGCAAGCAAAACTATAAAGAATATAATTAAAAATAAATAAAATTGTAAAGGATGGAGAACTACTGAAGTAGATGTATATACATGAGGTTGGTATAATGAACTTGATATAATAACTCCTCATTTGCCATGAAAAAAATTGTTCATATAATTTCAATGTAAAAACAATGTAAATGAAACTTTTTCGGCATTTTGATCATTTTTAGCAGATGGTGTTATTTCATTTGTGTCAATGATCTGTTTTATTGTCTTTAAATTATATTTTTATTTAAAAATTTTAATGCAATAATTAAAAATATAAATTTCAATCATTAATATACTTCAAAGTGACGAATTTAGTTCATTGTTTGTCACCATATAATTCAAATTTTAAAACTTTGTCATGCACTTTGTAATGATCTCTCTTGAAATATGACTAGGGCAGAACAATAAATTTTGTATACGAAAAGTCCAAGTGCGCATAAAAAAAAATTGAGTTAGTTTTGGTACACAACTTATCAAAGATAATTTATTACATGAATTGTTGTGAAATAAGTATTTCATGAGGAAAAAATAAAAATTAAAAATCTGACAAGTCATTCTTTTATAAAGTTAATTTTAAACTATTAATTTAAGGTCTCGTTTGGAAACAAATTTTTTTAGTAATTTTTGACTTTTTGACTAAAATGTGATATAAAAAAAACTAATTTGTTTGGGATGACTTTTTGACTTTTTACGAAAAGATGTATAAAAAGTAGAGAGAAAAGAGAATCTTTGACTTTTTTGTATGAGTTATTAGCTTTTTGATTTTTTTAATAATTTTTAATTTTTTGACTAAATCGATCACTTTTTAAACGAGGCCTAAATCTCAGTATATAATTGATTAAACCACCGTTTTAAGCTATTTTATTTATTGACATAATAGTAAATCAAAATACACATACGTCTTTGATTTATTAAAAATAAAAAAGTGGCTTGTTCCCCTTGCATAATCAAAAATCAACTAGATGAAAGTAATGCCGTGAATTAGCATGTGAAACGGTTTGGTTATTCTAAAATACTAATAGAATAAAGAGATATTAAAATACTTTTCCTAACTTAGAAGACTATCTTATCCCACTTTTAACATTTTACAAATATTTATAAACATAAAGATTCCTATCTAAAAAAAATAAATAAACATAAAGATAACTATAAAATTTTCAAAAATTAATTAGGGGTTATAATCCCCTTGGCCCCAACATAGTTTCGCACCTGAATTATGTACGCACGAAAATATATATGGCTTGAAAATCAACGGTGTATATGGAATAGTTGAATTCAACCTCAAGCATATTCATTGATTTTTATTACGGCTTGTTTTTATAAGTGGGTAAAAAGTTATTTTTTGACTTTTAACGTATTTTGGTCAACATCATTTCTATACTTTTTTTATATTTTTTGCAAAGAAAAAAGAAAATTAAAAAAATTGACTTTTAACCTACTTCTCAAAACAGCTCATTCTTAAATATTGGGACATTAAGTGTTTATTTTTAACATTGGAATATGACAAGCTATCAAAAAAGAAGTATTTTCAATGTTAATATGCAAATTATTGCAGAGCGAACATCAAGGTACAGACATATTGGCTATAACAAGGAATATGATTATCCTAGAGCATATTAAAAAAAAAAAAAATTCTCGCAAGTAGTTTAGGTTCGTTTGCCAAGTGACTGTTTAGCTTAAAAGTTAAAAAATTAATAAAATAATTAAAAAGTCAATAACTTATATCAAAAGTCAAAAGATTTCTTTCTCTCTCTACTTTTTGCACATCCTTTCATAAAAAGTCAAAAAGTCATCTCAAACATACTAATTTTTTTTACCTCATTATTTTAGTTAAAAAATTAAAAAATTACTAAAATAACATGTCTTAAACGAGCCCTAGTATCACTTTCATCTACATTAAAGGTAGAATAAAAATGGCTAATATGAGTGCCAAAATTACGGGGTATTATTTTTTCTATGCATGTGCAGCATGTCAAATTAGGTTTGCAGATGGCCAATTATAGGAGCTAAAAATATGAACGTTGATGTAAGAATTTTTCCTAAATATGGCTTAATGTGGCTTATTGCGTATTATACTAGATTCATCTCATTAAGTAAGATACATGTACATCAATTAGATGGTGACTAATTAAATTGATATGCACCTATATATACAATGTTATAGAAGACTAATGCTAATGCACATTGAATGTGATGAAATTCATTATGAATGAATCTTAGAGATGCACATTGAATGTGATGGATTCATTATGAATGAATCTTAGAGATGCGCATTGTATCTATTATGAATATGTAAGATACATTAGTCTTATCTAATGAATTCATTAATATAGAAGATGCATTATGTATCATGAATGTGTAAGATACATTAATCTATTTAATGAAGGTTCATTGAATGAATGGTTTCTTTGATGGGAAGAATATTGAGATAAATAGTATAAGGTCCCAAACCATACTTCTTCATCAAAAAAACTTAAGTTGTCACCACATGAAGGCTCCCATCGCCTAGAGAGAGAGAAGTGGTTTAAAGATCTTAGACAAGTCAAGAACTTAAAGATCAAGATCTTCCATTCAAGATTCTCTTTCTTAAAGGAGGATTTCATACTATCATGGATCAAGGTATGTATTCACTTATTTTGTATATTAGAAATTCATATAGTTTTCATGTATGGAATTGAATCCTTAATGGTTTTTAGTTTATGTTCCGCAAAGTTTTCTATCAATTGGTATCAGAGCGAGGTTCTCAATTCTGATGCATGAAACGTATAAGTATGAATTTCATTTTATAATGAGTTTGGTGTAACAAGTGCAAAACCTTGATTACACTTGTCCAATTTTATTTTATTTTTGGCCAATCTTTTATTCTATTGATATTAAAATAAAAATTGAAAATTATTGAACAAGTGGTAATTAAAGATAATGTTTTATGCACTTATAATGTTTTGTTACACACCTTATGAGTTGAAACATTGTTGATCAGCCCAACGGAGGTTCAACACTATGTATGTTTGAAACACCAAGATGATTAGTAAATAATATATAGCAATAAGGTTTTTCTGCCCAACGGTGATAAACTTCTCTCGTGCTTTAGTTAATAAAATAAAATAAGAGACATTGAGTTTTTCTGCCCAACGGTGATAAACTCGTTATGGTCTTAATGATTATTTTATTTTATTTTATGTTGTTTTATTTTTATTAGTCATCTTCATTTACTTTTATATGAATTGTTAAAATATATTGTTATTCGGCCCAACGGAAGGATAACTTGATTTCGTATCTAACTAATTATGTTTTATAGTTAGATATATTTAACTTGTGGTGTTATTTTTTATGAGATGTGAAAAGTAGTTTTCTTGATTATATTATGTAATGGATATTATGTGTTTGCAGCATTGAATCCTACTTCCATTAATAGTTACTTGTCTGGTATTGAAGCTTTGAGTGGAACTAATTTTAAGAAATGGAAGGAACAAATTGGAATTGTTTGGGAATTATGGATTTTGACTATGCATTAAGAGAGCCAGCTCCTACAAAGCCTAATGATATAAGTTCTAAAGGAACACATGACTTTATATATGAAAAATGGGAACGCTCTAATCGCTTAAGTTAATGATAATTGAAAGGCTCAATTACGCCTGCAAATTCAAGGCAGCAATTCCTGTTTTCTGAAAGTGCAGTGAGCTATATGAAATCTATTGAAGAACATTCATTGGAAACCTTCAAATCCCTTGCTAGTACTCTCATGATTAAAATTGATGAAAATGAAAATATGATGGTTTGAGTGGTGTTCGTGAACATATCTTTAAGATAAATGACAATGGCCTCTCAATTAAAGGGAAATGGACAATGGAAAATTTTCTGAAGGTTTTCTTGTTCATTTCATTATGACTTCTCTTCCTGCGTCAATTTTTTGGTCCTTTTAAAGATCAATTATAATACGCAGAAAAGATAAGTGGTAAGATGAGCGAGTTAATTGCCATGTGTGTTCAAGAAGAAGAGAGGCTTAAAGCTGAAAAGCCTAATATGGCTCACTTTACCATTGGGTCCAACCAAAAGGATTCAAGAAGGCAAAAGTAAGAAGAAGAAGAATGCAATGATGAAACTCACAAGGCTAAATGAAAGAAATAAGATTCGATGCCAATTTCTATCGAAAAGAAAGGTCACATAAGAAAGGATTGTCCAGGTTTTTAAAAGTTGTTGGACAAGAAAGGTAACACTCAATGCTTTGTCTCTTATGAATCCCTTTTTGGTAAAATGTTCCACCAAATTCTTTGGTATTTGGTGGATTGGACACTGGTGCAAGTATTCACATAACAAAATCCCTTGCAGGGATACCTTACAAGTCGGAAACTAAATAAAGGAGAACGAACCATTACGGTTGGGAATGGAATAGAAGTGGACGCTGACTATTGGCACCCTCCGTCTAATTTTAGACTCTGGTTTCATTTTAGATTTAGGTACA
>NW_021027355.1:92330-192338 GCF_004153795.1 Camellia sinensis
TTGTTTCTTTACTGTTTTGGCTTCCGCCAGGCCCTGTACTCTGTTTTACTGTATTTCTGTTAAGCAGGCCTTCGGTAATCTCGGATTACTGGCCGATTACGGTGCTAAACCCATAGGGCCGGGTTTGGGTCGTGACACCCGTACAAGCAGATGCCCCTTATTGCCTCATGCCTGTGCGACACAGAGATGAAGGAGGTGAGAGACAGCATCACTGCATCTATGGCGCAAGATTTCTGAAATCTTCAACAATGTACTGATGGAGGTGAGACAAGTGGGTCTCTTCAAAGGCACTTGGGCGAGTACAAATCATGGCCTACAGGTGTGAATCGTCTTCCTTGACACAGCCGAGAGAGAGCCATTGGACTGGCTCTAAAGGATTTTTTTGTATTAGAGAGATGGAGGTCAGAAAGGTTCTTTTGAAAGAGAGAAGTGAATGACAGAAGATGCTTATAACTTGTGTTGGGAACCATCTCAATTTTTTCTTTGAGATGAGTCTTCAGAGAATATTTCAGAAACAGGTTTGCCAAACGTGTTTTTGTACTTTTTTCTCTCAAAAATTGTTTCTGAAATACAAACCAAGCAAGCCCTAAATATTCCACCCAATACCTGCATGAATATAGAACCCACGCCACATGAGATCTACAACTATGTGAATATTGTATAAGAATATTTGTTAATTCTTATAAGGTCTAACATTTTTAATTTTTTTAACAAAAGAAGATTGACATTTACCATTTAACTCTCACGTGTCTGTTGGTTTAATTTTTCAAAAATTATTTTTAGATGAGTTTTCGTTGATTTTTAGTGAATTTTTTTATATTTTAATCAATTTTTTGTTTTTAAACTTTTTAAAAACAATTTCTACAAACAAATAAAAATTCAAATCAAAATTTATGTACATTTCCAATAGCCCATGTATGTGTGTGTGGTACAATAGCACCCAAACTAGCAACTGGGAATCGAGGCCTCTTCAAATTTTCAAAAGATAGCCCATTTCCATTAGCCCAGACATTGGACTAGGCCATCCTGAACCCACTCCCAAGCCTTGTTGCTTTTCAAATTGATAAATTGGGCTGCAGCTGCTTTCAAAACTGGAACCCATATATAGAGGCTTATTGTTTACATAACAAAATAACTAGTTGCCTAGTTATCCATGCATCCACTAATTAATTTAGGTACACAACCAAAATAATAATAATAATAATTAGTTTAGATAGCGACAATGATATAAATAAATGAATTTTTCAATCAAATGTTCTTACTACTAAATACAAATAATAGGCTCCGCTTTGTATTTATTAATGTGAGTTTCACTGCGTCTGTGTCTATTAATAAAAAAATTTGGTAAGAAATTTGTTTATTTATAACATCAACATTTAGATAATGTGGAGTGTATAAGAGCATCTCCAACGTTGCATTTTTTCTTTCATCAAATTTAAATTTAGTGAAAATACTCTAGTTTTGCTGCTTCAACGCTATCATCAAATTAGTATCAAAACAAGAATATTTTTAACTTTTCATCAAATTGGGGATAGCTGAAACCTTTCATCAAAATACTATACATAGCCGTTGCAGATACAGAGCAGCAGCAGCACTAGACGACTGACTGGTCGTCTCCTGAACGTCCACCTTCCTTGCAATTTACAGTAAAAATTTACACTGGCCAGTCGACTAGCCGAATGTTCGTCGACGGGTAATTTGATGAAACTCCATTGAAACACTCAATATCAGATCAAGTTTTTACTCAAATTAATTTGATTAAAAAAAAAAAAGAGTAAATGTTGGACACGTTCTAGGCATAGTCATATTACCTTTCTTAACACTTTGTACATCCCTAATAAGAGCAAATGTTCTTTGCCTAATGCTTCTTAAAATGGAATCAATACATCTAATCCTCAAATAATTTGAGCTAATATAAATCTCCTATGATGTTATTAGACCTAATTACTTTCATTTCTTGGAGTTGTTTACTTGTATAACCTTTAAATAAATCCCTTGTTTTCGTGTTAATTAATCGTGTTCATTTAACTATCCTTACTTGACATCTTAGTTATATACAATATGCGAAACAGTGACAGTCTTGATGTTCACTTCAAGACTTACGGCTACATTTTCTAAATGATATTGTACTAAACACATATTTTCGTGATTGGTCGGAAAGAAAGTTATTGATTCCACTTTCTTGAATCTTGGGGGAAAAACCAAGAGTCACGGGCCAAGAAAATGTTGGCTACAAGTTGTGCAAGTTATCTTGGGATGCATGTTAGGGTTGTACTTGAAATAGAAATTAATGAGGATTAATTCAAGCTAAAGCCTGCCTCATATGGAAACCTAATTCTAAAAACAATGAAAGTACTATTTGGCTTTTCAAATCAACATATCAGCTGGATATCTGTTCTGGTTTGTGCTTCATTGCAAATATTAATGCAAGTGTGAACATAAAAAGAAAAAAAAAAAAAAAATTATATGTATGATGCAACTAATCAATCTACTTGATGAAATCTTCGACAGTAAGGCAAGGATGTCAGATTTTGTTTTCGATATTTGGAATTGACTGCTCCTGAAGTTCTGAAACAAGTTGGAGGCATTTGGTGGATGTATACATACATTACACCTTGCATTATTCTATGAACTTTTTATTTAAAAAAGAAAAAGAAAGAAAGAAACAAAATTATATTTTGCTCTTGTTTATAGATCTATGATGTGATAGAGGGCTCAATCACTCTAGTCTAACAGTGTTACGTAACTTAGGCTTGGTTTGACATAACCAAAAAAAGTTAAAAAGTCATTATCCTATTTAAGTTACATTATCTTATTTAAGTCACGTCACCTCTCTATCATATCACTTCAAACCCAATTCATATTTCATAAAAAGTCAAAAAGTGCACTTATTTAGAATATCCCAAACAATCCTAACTCAAAACAACAATATAACCGCTATTATATGCGTGAAAATGTACGGTATTTGTTTTAAATTTCATTGAAAAATTTGTTTTCTATTTTACTCTCTTTTTGATAAAGTTTAGATGACATATCTATTTATTTTAAATGTTTCTTTGTTAATGTTGATTGTGTAAGAACTACTACAGCCTCTACATTTTTATGCATATATCACGTGTAATTATTGGCAACCATGTTAATATTTTCCTTTAGGATTAAGGTTTCAAAAAACAGTTGCAGTGATGCGGTGTAAAGACTGTAGCATAATAGTTACGATAATCAGAATCGTGATTTTTTTTTGTTTCATACAATTTGAAAAAAGCTTATTAATACGCATATATATTTTTTTTTTCCAGAATCACATTTATTATGGTTTAAAATTGATTTTGATCAATTTTTGTTAGATTTTAAATATGATGCAATATATTTCATATTTTTAAATCACTATAAAATGAGTTTTTTACATTTTATTTCAATAGTTAATGACTTTACGAATTACTGATTTTGAATGTCTACAAATTATTTTTGGCCAATACCTGAACTAATTGAATAAAAAATATTTACAATTATTAAATGAAATGATTATAAAAATCAAAATTATGCTATAAACAAAAATTATTTTTTAGACCTTTTTTTAGACAACACTTTATAGCTAACTAAATAAAATTATTTACAATTAAGTATTAAATGATATGATTGTAAAAATAAAAATAGTGCCATAAACAAAAATTGTTTTTGAACTACTGATTTTATTTATTTATTTAAAGACATTTTTAGATAACATATTACAGTAACAAAATAAAAAAATATTAACAATTAAATATTAAATAAAATGATTATAAAAATAAATACAACCACTATTTACATATTTTTTATTTTACGTGCTAATGTAATGAAATAAAAATAAAAAAATAAATTATAAAAAAAAATTCATATCAGATTTTTTCTTTGGATTTGGATCACTTGAGTATTTAGTCTTTTTTTTTTTTTCATGAAAATGAAGCTATTTAGAACATGTAAAAGTATGTAATGGTGTGTAATAGACCATTACGGTAACGCTATGACCGTTACATATGGAAATTTCCGTCACATCGCTATAGCAACCGTAATGGATAGTGATAACCAGTGGCGAAACTAGAAAATTAAATTAGAGGAGGCACTTATTAGTTACAATATCAAAAAATTTTACAAAAATATTTCATGCAAGTTTTTATGATTGATTTCGAAAAACATTAAAAAAATAATGTTATTTGTAACTAGTGTATCATGGACAATACAAAAAAAAAATATGGATATAAGTCTTAAAATAAATTATATACTAGTAAAAAAAATTTATATAAAATTTGATTAAAAATTCAATATAATGGTAATACCAAGTCATCATTGATATGTGATATTACCAACTAATATTACATAAACACATAAAGAGTGAACCTCACATGTCAAATGTAGCAAACAATCCAATAAATTTCATATCTTTATAGTGAGATTACTTATATTTGCATGTCAATAATAATGATATCATTCTTACATTCAAAAAATTTCATAGATAATATAATTTATAGTAGTCTCTTTATTTTCAATTAAAACAGCTATTATTGTTCTCATAATTTTTAAAATGTCATTAACATTTCACTCTAATAATATTTTTGTAATTTTTTTTATTTAAAATATTTTCTTTATGTTTGCAGATTCAGTGTGGTTGCGATCGTTTTTTAAAATTATGGATCAAATAGATATATACATATATATATATATATATATAGCAAAAGAGCAAACACTGCATGTGTATGGTATCAAGAAGCCAGTTAAAAAAGAAGCGGCTAGAAAACAAAACAACAATGAAAGTAACATCGTTCAAAACTATCATGAAGTCCTTCATCATATCATATCATATAAAAATCATATTAATATGGAGAGCATATCCTCTAGGTGTGAGTACGAATCTCTTCCACGGCTGTCTCATAAAAGTTGTGGCAAAGAGAGAGACCCAACGAAAATTTCAATTAAGCAATCTCCATTACATTTCTTCACCTTTCCCCTCTTCCCACCTTATCCCTTTCTTTCATTACTTCTCTCTATCACCATCACCTAATTTGTACTATATCTCTTTGTTTGTTTGGGTGATAGTATTTTTATTTATTTATTTTATATATTTGATGATACAATAAAACACAAAAATTAATAATAAAAAAATTCATGATTAATGAAAAAACAAGTTTATATTTGATTGAATATATATTTTTTATTTATTTTAAAACATCACTTTAGTTTATATACTAGATAGATAGATAGGTGCCACACACCATACCTTACTATGGCAACGGTGACAAATGGAGAGACAAATAGAGAAATAAATAACATTAATATAATTTTTTAAATTATTATCATCTTTGTAATAAAATAAAACAAAATTTCAGACAATCTCTAAAAAATTTATAATTTTTTTTTTTGTTTACAGTGAAAAAATAGGGCCCAGGATGAAAATTAATGAAGCCCATATTTGTAGGCCCAAAAGTCAAAATCATTGATGATTCCGCATCTACACAATGTGAATAGACCCCACCTGGGAAGATCTACAATGGGACCTGAAATTTCGTGTGGATAAAACGTGTATTCCATCCGCCAATCAGAACACAAAGAAATCTATCTCTCTCCCTCAATCATAAAAATAAAAAAACACATGAAAAAAATGTAAACATTAAGAGTAGAAAAACAACTATTAACAAATTAAAAAAATACTAAGACACTTATATCTACGAATGTAGTATGCAAAATCTAGTATATTTTTCTAAACACGTCTTGATCATTAGTAATAATTATGTTTTTAATAAGAAAACATAATTTTTGATCAAATTAAACGTAAATAAACTATAAAAACACATACGATGAATTGAATATTTTCAAAAACCTTCACTTGTACATTCGGTTGAATTTATTTGGATAATAAAACTATTGGTAAATAACTGTCATGTATAGAAATAATTAAGATATAAACATTTAAGATAATAATTAAGATAATAGTATAAAAAAATATTTATAAAAAAAAAAGGCTTACCTTGCAATTTTTGTGAGAAGCTTGGTGGGAATTTATAAAAATATAAACATTAAAAGTAGGGAAACAGTTATTTACGAATTAAGGAAACATTGAGATACTCATATTTAGTAGGAACAAAGTCCCAGTTATGCAAAATCTATTGTGTTTTTCTAACATGCGATGATCATTAATAATAATTACGTTTTTAAGAAAAGAATATAATGAAATTCAATAATTTATCAACATAAAAAGATGAAACCCACATTATGAACTTCACCATTTATCACTTGCAGAGTCCAAATTGAAATTGAAATTTATGCACAAAAAACATTAAAAAAAAAAAAAAAAATCAGCAAACAACCATAACAAAGCAATAAATTTGAATACACACATAAATTTGATGAAGGCAACTAAAGCAATACACAAAATACCGTCAATTCAAACTTGCTTTGCCGTCACAGAATTTATGTTATCCACCTAAAAAATTGATGAATAATATCATGTTAAATAGATGATTTAAAAAAAAATACAAATGATTAAATATCAAATGCAAAGAATCCATTGCTTGAAAAAAAAATAAAATAAAAATAAAAAAAGGTAAGAACTCAAATAAAACTAATGATGTGATTTGAGAATTAAGGATGCGTTTGGCAATAGGTTAAAAAATCAAAAACTTAAAAGCCACAAAATCAGTTGTCATGAGTTTAAAAAACAAACAAACAAACAAACAAACAAACAAATATCACATTAGCATGTTTCACTCACTAAAAAAAATAATATTTTAAACGCATTAATTAAAAAAATTGAATCCCAAACAACCAGTTAGTAATCTTGTGATGGACATCCAAACAACGCTTAGCATGATCCAAAGTGGTTGGAAACAATAATGACGTGATCACATTACTAATAATTTGATAATTTGATTTTCATTTTTAAATAAAAATAATTATAAAAAAAAATCAAATTGTGTAATTTTTATTGCCCATGATAGGAAAATGAGGAACAATACTATGTTAACCAATTCATCAACATAAAAATGGGATCAATTTATCAACATAAAAGGATGAAACCCAAATCATAAAACTAAAATAAAAAAGTTGATAAAACCCACAAATTTTAGAGAGAGATAGGTAGTCAATGAACGAAACCAAAAGGATGAAACCCAAATAATATTTTATATTTTGAAAAGAGGAAACCCATTTGGAGAGAAAGAGAGAGAGGGCATTTTTTGATCGGGTTAGAGAGAGAAACCCATTTGAATAGGGCATTTTCAATCATTAATGTAAAACTAGGAAGCACGGGTGCGGGTACGAGTACGGTACGAGTGCGGGTACGCCGATACGGCAAAACCCCAAAAAAGTATCATACGGGTACGGCTGCAGAACGCAGATATTTTTTTATTTTATTTTTTATTTTTTATAATTATGGTTAAAGGATCCAACCTACAAATTAAAATTAAATATCAAAACTAAAAAGACAACTATAAAACTAATAGACAAATATTAATATATTTCAATTCAACATAACCAACACCAAAGGAAAACCAATGCAAATTCAGTTGAGGAATAATTTTGTTCTAATTAATTTTTTTGATTATTAATATTATGTAAGTATGATTGTCATTAATTATTAATTTTTTTGTTCTAATTTTTTTTTTGTTCTAAATGTGATTGAATAACTTGGTTCTACCTCTCTATTTTTTTTTTGGTTCTACCTCTCTGACCAGGTTCTACCTCTCTAAAGAAGAAAAAAGAAACAAGAAAAAAAGCAAAAAAAATAAAGATGAAGACAAAAAGATGAAGAAACAAAATCTGACCAGTTGCTTGCTGTTTGCTGATATGCAGGGGCACCCAAAAATTCTGACCAGCTTCTCCCCGAAGGGAAGACGAAGAGATGCAACAAGGGACAAAACCAGATGCTTGCTGATCTGCAAAACAAAAAATATATTAGATGAAGAAGAAGAAACGAAGCAGACGAGGGTAGAAGATGTAGACAAAGAAGAAAAAGGCGAAGCAGAAGATGAAGAGCACTCACCGGAACTCCTTGCGTTGCTGTCGTCAGAGGCCTTCAAAGGGAATGGATGGGTCGCCGTCGCCTCTTTGCTACTGTGTCGTCTCTTGCTGCTGTGTTGCTGAAGTGATGAGATTAGGGCAAAAGTGATGAGATTAGGGAAAAACAAGCATCATTTGTGTATATTCCTTTTTTTATTTTTTTTGAAATTTTTCTTAATATTGCTCCGGTACCCCTCAATTCTCTTGAAATTTGATTTCTGCCCCGATGTACTCGAAACGCACCAAAGGCGCCGTATCCAAGCCGTACCTGATTGAACCAAACGTATCGGACTCCTTTTTTCCGTACTTGGTACGCGTGTAGTTGTACCGGTATGTGTACCCGCACCCGGTAAGTACCCGATACGTGTACAGCACTATTTTTGGAGTATCCATACTTCATAGCTGTAAAAGGATGAAGAGGGCATTGGGTTAGAGAGATAAACCAAAAGAAAATTATTGGGTAAATGGGCATTTTCGTAGGTTAGAGAGATAAACTCATTTAGAGAGAGAGAGAGAGAGAGAGAGAGAGAGAGAGAGGGAGAGGGAGAGAGAGAGGGCATTTTCAATCAATGTAAAATGATGAAATCCAAATCAAAAGATTGATGAAACTCAAAAAATTTTGGGAAACTTATGTGTAGGCCCTAATAAGTGGACTTATTGTCTAATAGGTTTTATGAAAAAAATTTGTCATAAAAAAAGTCACTAATTGTAAGTTTTAGTAGCAATTTATAAAAATCATGACAAAAAAAGTCACTAATTGTCAATTTTTAGCAACGTATATAAAAAATTGTCACGAAAAAATTATTTTTAGCAACAATTTTACCAAGACTTATTTTCAATAGGACTTGATGAGAATTAAGTCTAACTATTAGGATCTATTGGTAGTTTACCCTAAATTTTTAGAGATAGGGTAGTTGATGAATAAAACCAAAATAAATTCTCATTTCATAGGTTAGAGAGAGAAACCCATTTGAAAAGAGAGAAAGGGCATTTTCAATCACTCAATAATTTACTGAAATAGTTAGAGAGAGATAGGACATCGTATTTTATAGTTTGAAGAGAGGATTGAAACTGTTAATGGCCTCGCAATAAACAAATAGGATTGACAAACAACAGAGATTAGACAGAGCGATAGAGAACCATTGTAGTTGAAGATCATAAAAGTGTCACTTGTTAATATTCCAGAACCAAAGCTTGAGAGAATGGGGAGGAAAATGGAGGTAAAGAAGGGTTGTTGGAGTATGTAAGAAGAGAGAGATGAATGTATGTCTAACATAGAAAAGAGAGAGTAAGTGAAAAGTCATATATTTGGACGAAAGACGCAAAAACAAAGATTTCATCTTGACCCTTAGATTACTTGATAAGTATAATCTAAACTATTGAAATCAAATGTATCTCTAACATAGTTTGAGACATTTTCAAAAATTCTTGTGCCATATTATATAGATTTATAATATTTATTCTATTTAAAATAATCTCTCTCAAACACATGTATAATTAATATTTTTACAAACAATATTAATATAAAATATATATGAACATATATATTTGGTAAATATATATCTTAAATTATAAAATATTTTAAATAAATGCATTTTATATATTTTTAAATTATAAAAATAATAAAATAATTATAACATCACGGTTTGATTCTGGTTTAACCCGATGGTTGAACTGGTAATCAATGATGGATCCAAGATTCGAATTTTGGAAAGACAAGCACACATATAACCTTTTATTTTTTGAAATTATCTTACTATTACTAGTATAATTAATATATATAGTTTTTACAATTTTTAGGGGTGCAACCGCACCTCCTTAGATCCATCCTTGCCGGCGACTCACCCATCTGATCAATTTTCTAATTCGCTCATTGATCTAATTTTTAATATACACTGCATTCTTCGACATTTTCCCAATTTGTTTTTTTATATCCACTCCATGTTCTTTTTCTTTTCTTTCTTTCACAGCCCAGTTTCTTCACGACACCGGATCTCACAGCCATGACTTTCGTTTTCCCCTTATTTTGCTAAGCCCACAAGTTGGCCCATTGTAGGCCAGGCTTTCGATCCCTTCTGGGCCAAGGCCATTGGACAGGGCTTTGGGTCTTGGCAGGTTGGGGATGTTCTCGAACAAGGCAGGTCGAGCAGATTTCCTCATCATCAGTAGAGAGAGAGAGAGAGAGATCTCTAAAGAAATGTCTTGGAGAGAGAGAGAGAGAGAGAGATCTCTAAGGAAATGTCTTGGAGAGAGAGAGAGAGAGAGAGAGGTGGTTCGTTGAGGTTAATAATGGGTGGTAAATTGTTAGTACAAGGTGATTCATTCATTGAGGTTAATAATGATGGTTGGTAAATTGTTAGTACAACTGTCAAATACATGGATATGTCGGGGGATCAAAGAAGAATCTCATGCAATATTTTTGGCCTTAAAATCTCGTCTTATGATTATTAGATTAATGATTCATTTACTAAATTTATTCGGTCTGAATTCTCTCAAATGAGATTTTGATCAATAAAAATTTCTCATTTTAAAAGGTTTTAGAAACTTCTATCAGTCAAAATCTCATTTGAATAAATTCTATGAATATAATGGTATTGTATTAAATTACTACTTTTTATTATGTAGAAGTATAAAACAAAACAAAACAGTAATGGAATTCAGTTTGGGCAGCCAAGCATGTGTATTTTTTATTTTATTTTATTTTTTTCGCAATTAAAATATATATATATATATATATATATATCATTTTCACTTGATAAAATTTAAGGAGATAATAAGTGAGATCAACTTAACCAAAAGTTTGGATAAATTACAAGGAAAATACGTGGGATTCCCATTTTGAGGGATTCCCATGACTTCTAAATGATTGTGATTAGTTGTGTGCTTTTATTTATTTATTTATTTTTTCCTATCTCTCTAACACGTGTGTGTGGGAGTCGTGAAATTGAGATGTTTATCGGGATTGTATCATTTCTGAAATTACAATCACCACCCCTATGTAACTTGCACTTTTTTTTTTTTTAAAGGAAATCACCACTTCCAAAGACCTATTAGTCCCTGAAAATGTCTACTGTTCCAAACTTTGGGATCAGGAAAACTAAGAAATATGTGTGACTAGTTTAAATTGATATATTATGGGATTTATAATTAGTGTAAATGTGCGCCACATTATATTTTTAAATAAAATTCTAAGTAATAATTATGGGCATGTAAAATTATCCATTAAGCCCCACACCACCAATTGCATACAAACCCCTCTCTCTACTTCCAAGACTTTTTGACACATTATGAGTTTTTGACTTCTTTCTTTTTGTTTCACAAAAACATGTTGTTGGACTAATATACAAATCATATCTCTCCATACCATTTTTATAGTTCTTAATTTAGATCCGTGCCAATAATTCAAATCGTTTATTTCATAAATTTTGTAACAAAGGTTATTCACGTAAAAAATAAGTTTTATCGAAAAATTATAAACTTAAGTAAAAATTATATTTTGTTTTATAAAATAAATAACAAATGTGATAGTAGACTTAAACTATTCATTTTATAAAATAAAATGTTTTTTGTTCCTATATTTATAATTTTCCAATGAAACTTATTTTTGTATGAATGACTTTTATTACGAAACTTACGAGATAGACAATTCGAATTATTAATGTAAGTACAAATTAGAGCTTACAAGAAGAATATGGAAAAATAAAGATATGGAAGAGAAGCTATCCTCTGTTTCACCCCCTCACAATGAGAGAGAGAGAGAGAGACCTATGAGAGAATTCTGTGCACTTCGTACGTAGAACTAATAAGGTCATTGTGTGGTACCCCACTTGGGTCACATGATCTCAATTTCCACTCAATGTTTGGGACTTCCAAAGTTGAGTACTTTTATCATCCCAAAATGATATGGATTAATTATATATTTTTATTTTTATTTTTTCCTTTTCATTCTAAACCAATCATAGATGAGTGAAAGTTGTAGAAGTTATATTTTTTTTGAGGGTCTATTGTTGATTTTCATTTCTCATACATCTACGTCTCAAGGTGATATTTTATCCAACGAATATAGGACAATCATATAATTATCTGTCTTACACTCGTGTTGGAGCTCACACGCTCATATGCATGCGAGAGAGAGAGAGAGAGGGTGTACAACTTTGCAATTATTAAAAAATTAGGTCATGCTATAATATATTTTTTAAAAAATAGTTTGTAGAGTGATAGAGTCAGAATTTTAACTTTGATGAGGCATTATTTAGAGGTGTGCACGATACGATTCGGATGGTTTGAGAATAAAATTATAAACTGAATGGTGGATTAGCGGATTAACATATTGCAGTTTGAGCAATTTTGAATGAATTGGCAGATTGAAGAATTTTTTTTAACTAATTATCAAATATTTGTATAATATATAACACAAACTAATTTTACATAATATTTTTCATATATAACTACTAATTTGTAATAAATTTTACATAAAATTTCTTTCGCACTCATTTTTATTTTGATATTTTATTATAGGTTAAAAAATATACATGTATTAACTATAACAGAGCGGAGTAGTTTCGAAAGCAGTTTATAAATTTTAAAGTTTAAACTGTGGTTAGTGGATTAAATAGTGCGGATTGATATGGATTGGTGCGGTTTTAGCAGATTAAGCGGTATTTTGCACAGCTCTAGCACTATTAAGTTGAAATCTTAACAGACATTATACTAAAACTTGACCTGATTTTTATTTGAAAGTAGGAATAAAAAGCACTGTAATGCAAATGCTATATTTAAATATAAGTTCGAATTAACCGATCTAAATCATTTTTTATTTTTAATTTGATTTTATGTATGATGATCACATGGTTTGAAAAATAATCACATGTCTTATAAACTATGAAAACAAATAATATTAAGTTGCACACACAAAAGAGATGTAGATATGACTAACAAAAATAAATAAAATAAATAAAATAAATGAGAGAGAATGTGAATAAATAATACAAAAACATTGCTGTATATCAACTTTTTATTTTTATTTACAGTTTTGAATCATTGAAATTACATAGTAATATTTTATTAATTGCCATTAACTGTGTAATAAGTATCTCTAAACAAAGGAATTAATTATGAGTATTCATATAAGAAGTGATATAACAAAAAAACTCAATAACAAATAATATTTCTTTAATATAAAAAATTGGTGACACATAGTAATATATTAAACGATTTTTTCTGAAGAGAAAATGTAAAGAAAATAAAATTTAAATTTTAATATCATATTTGAATTGATTAAATTGAGACTTACTTTTTTTACTAGAAGCAGAAGTGCAATTTTTCAAAAGTTGAGGAGGGCACGTGTCCCCTGGTCTTTATTTGCCACCGTCGCTGCGTATACTATATGCAAATCATGACATTTGCAGTGTTGATCACCACAAATATCATAACTAAAAATTTTTCAATCATGATAATAAAAATAATAATGAATAATAACCAAACAACACAAAAGATATAACTAAAAATGTTTTCCATCATAACCAAAATAACAATTATTACCGGTTGTAATCAACATCACAATGAATCATAATTACCGCAACAATAAGTTATAACTAAATTATAATTAATATCACAATAAATCATAACTAAATATTACAAATGTGAATAATTCTACATATACTAAAAATATAAATATTCAAATGCGATTAATTGTTAAAAAGAAAAATAGTATTTAAATCTCCAATAATATTTGAACACGGATACTTTTAATAAGATTGTTAGTAAAATTTTAATTAGAAGTATTGCTCATGTCATAATTGGAATATATGGTACACAATCTAAAATGGAATATGTATTATACAATTTCCCTAAAAAAATGAATGTATTGTAAGTTTACACGTATTTATAGAAGAAATATTACTTGTACATGTAGAATTTACTATATTTAAATAAGACTTAAATATATTTTTGGTTCTTTAAATATGTAATTCGTGTTATGTTTGCGACTTTCAATTATATTAATTTAATTTTTAAAATACAAAAATGTATGCGTACGGTGTATTTGAACCTAAACTTGACAACATCCAAACTAATGAACATTTTATCCTAACACGAGAAGACATTATGAGCAACTTGTGTTTGGTAGAGTTTTGTAATTATGATTTGAGAGTATGAGTTGTATTTTGAGTTTGTGAGGTTTGGAATTATGATTTGAGTGTGGAAAATTTGTTTAGTAAATAATTTTGAATAGTTTTGAAAAGAATTTTAAATTGAGTGGGGAATTATTGATGTGACATTTGATATTTGATACAAAAAATTACAACTTATAACCAAACATACAATTCAAAATTATTTTAAATCACATAAATTTTTTTAAAAATTCAGAAAATATTTTTATCGAATATATAAAAATTAACATATCAATTGCAAAAAAAAAAAAAAAAAAAAAAAAAAAATAAAAAAAAATTCACTATTCCGGTAAACCAATGGGACGATCGGTTAGGCAAAATTTACAAAAAAAAATTTTGAAACTCGCGCCTGGTACAGACTTCTCTGCAGAGTTTTGGAAACGTGTTTCCAAAACACGTTCTAAACATCATATTCAAAACTCGGTGTAGAATCACATTTTGAAAACATAACCAAACAAATTTTCTTTCTTCTTAACCCTCTCTCCCCTCATTGGTCGACCATCTCACCCCATTTCCATCCTGTAATTATTAGGTACAGCCACGTATTCTAAGAGTGTTATAATTGATGGAGAATATAAAATTTATGATTTTGTATTGAATTATTAAAAAAATAAGACGACATAGTGTATAATGATTAATAAAAAGTATAAACATGTGATGCTTTAAAAACACTTAGGTGCCGTTTGGTAACACTTACGTTTTCAGTTTTCTGTTTATATTTACAGAAATTTAAAAAACTCAAATAAAAACTTGTTTGGTAAAATTTTTTATTTATAAATCAGTGATTTCAGTTTATAAATTTGGCCAAAAAATGAAAACACAAAAAATGTGTTTCCATTTTGAGTTTTTAATTTTTTTTTTTTTATCACCCAACATTAGCCACCACCCGCCACCATTTTCCATCATCGTCTTCCGCCACTACCACCCACCCTCCACCACCACTCACCACCCACCTGCCACCACCCGCCACCACCACCCACCTGCCACTCACTCGCCACTACCACCCACCCTTCGCCACCACCACCACTACCACCCACTTGTCATCCACCCGCCACCACCCACCACCTGCCACTACCATTCACTGCCCACCACCACCACCCGCCACTTACTTGCCACCACCACTCACCACCCACCTGCCACCACCATTCACCACCAGCCACCCACGACCACCAGCCACCTGTCACCCATCCGCCACCACCACCACTACACACCACCACCACCACAACCACCACCATCACCCATCACCACCACCATCACCCACCTGCCACCACCACTCACCACCACCACCACCACCACCACCCACTTGCTACCACCCACCACCACCACCACCACCACCACCACCACCACCACCACCACCACCACCACCACCACCACCACCACCACCACCACCACCACCACCACCACCACCACCACCACCACCACCACCACCACCACCACCACCACCACCACCACCACCACCACCACCACCACCACCACCACCACCACCACCACCACCACCACCACCACCACCACCACCACCACCACCACCACCACCACCACCACCACCACCACCACCACCACCACCACCACCACCACCACCACCACCACCACCACCACCACCACCACCACCACCACCACCACCACCACCACCACCACCACCACCACCACCACCACCACCACCACCACCACCACCACCACCACCACCACCACCACCACCACCACCACCACCACCACCACCACCACCACCACCACCACCACCACCACCACCACCACCACCACCACCACCACCACCACCACCACCACCACCACCACCACCACCACCACCACCACCACCACCACCACCACCACCACCACCACCACCACCACCACCACCACCACCACCACCACCACCACCACCACTTCTCACTCTTTTTATATTTTTAAAATTTTTTAAACATTTTGTAAATTACTAAACGCATTTGTAGTTTATGTTTTTCTAAAAATAAACAAAAAATAAACAAAAACCAGTTTATAAAATTTTTGTAAATATAAACTGAAAACGTAAACGTTACCAAACACACCCTTAATAATTTTTCTTTTCCCACCACAAAACTTCACGTGTCGTGGTGATTTGTGATGATTGGGGTTGGAGATGGTGGTGGTAAACCTCAAATTAAATTATTTAAATGGTAAATTTTGATAGGCCATTAACAAAAACATAATTAGCTTTGTTTTGTTTATCTTTTTTACTCGTCACTAGTTTGAGATTATATTGTATTTGATCAAATTGATACAACACAAAAAGTACAAATTTGAGGGATCAAAAATATAATTAACATTTTAAATATAAAAATATTATTCATATAGAATTATTATATTGTCACCAAACAAAATAATATAATATTAACATTTATATAGATAAATGCCACTTAAATGAATAAGTCTTAATGCAATCACACCACTGTTGGAAATGGTAGAAAAATTCTGGGTACAACCAGAATTTTTTCTCAAGTTTGGTATATTTTTTAGGTAGCCCCGAGTGTCGATTTACTCGGGTCAAAGTGGTAACGCGTTCTATGCCACGTTGTGATTCACGTGGTATATTTGGTGAAAATTCCTTAAGGTTGTAAATTGGCTTGTCCCACATTGATTTGGTGGGAAGTTTTGAAAGGGTTTATAAGGCTTGAGTTAGATATTTGGGGTGTGCCCCAAGGGGTACCCAAGTGTTTTAGAGGGAGAGGTTATGGGCAAAATGGGCTAGACCCATTGGACCCAAAAATCACCACACGCTCGCGCCGCCGCCGCCGTCCGTCCGGGCGGGCTAGGCTTGGGCGCTGGTGCGTGGTGTGTGCTTCTAATCTTTTTGGGCAAAAAATATTTGAATTTAATTTTATTTTTTGGTAAAATAAAATCCAGAATTCAAATTAAATTGATTTGGATTTTCTGTACATCCAAACAGTAAACTAGTTTGGAATTAATGCACACCCAAACAGGGCCCTTCTCGTTTTTTGCTATCTGTTTGAATTATCAACAGATTCAAATCTGTTTAAATTCAAAACCAACAGGTATCATACCTGTTCAATTTAAAACCAAGAGCCACCTTTACATCTATAAATAGGACCACCCTCATTTGATATTTATAATTCAGAAATTTCGTATTTCACTTCTGCTAATTATATTCTTCATCTTGCTACATTTTATTTCTGAAAGAAAGAGGGTAAACACTTAGTGTGTTCGTAAGAGAAACAATTTGTAGTGCTGCTATTGTTTGTGGTGAGATCATTTCATCCTGGGAGATAGACGTCCACATTCTGAAAGCACCGTGGAGAGGACGAATCTGTCTTAAGGACACAGTGTTAAACACTGGACTTGATCAGAAAAGTTATTCAAATAAATTAACCAAGTAAGTTGTTTAATTTTTTATTCCATTTTTATTTGTTTATTTAATCAGATTTTATTTTATTTTTGTAACAAAATAAAATATGTGGTTTTATTTATTTATTTATTATTTCGAGTTTGATTTTTGTAATCAAACAAATTCTCTCCTTTTCTTTATTTCATTATATTCTTGTTGTTGTTTTGTACACAACAGAATTTAATCTATTTAAATACAGTGAAGATTGCCCAACAACCACTGCTACATAAATTTTATGAGGTTTTATTTTTATTGGTACATTATTACACTTTAAAATATCAGTGCTCATGCAGGCAAGTGTCTCACGTAGTGCAAAATCAAACGTTTGGTTGGTAGGTATGCAGGGACAGGATTAGGAGAAGATTATGGGGTTATGAGCTCTCTGTTTCTATGAAAAATATGATTTGTCATGACATTTTAAAAATATATATCTTATTTTATATATAAAATGACCCCCAGTATAAAAAATACATACCATATTCTTATCTCATATTACATTCTCTTTTTATTTTACATTAAAAAAAAACTTTTTTATCCTATTAGAAATTGTTTATATGATGTACGGGAAAGAAATAAACTTTCTTGTAAACTTTCTCGTATAATCCTGTTGATCAAGTCTGCGCTCCTTTGTACGTCGTCGCTTTATCACCTGAAAACATAAACGTGAGCTAGCCAGCGGGTGTGTGCCGGAAACCTCTCCGATGCCTAAGTCAGTAAGCTTGACAAATAGACAAAAGTTCCGTGTATTCATAAAGCAAAGTTGTGTGTTACCTCTCCAAAGGTGATGTTTGTGAGCTTTTATAGGTTTCGTGTGGCACAATCCTAGTAGGACTTCTACTCCTCCATGCAGAGTCCTCCTAGGATTCATACTCTTGAAAGATAATGCTTATCCTTCAACACCCCCCTCACTGCTTAAATCAAGTGAGATGGTTTTTACCATGGCCGAACTCCAACATGACCGAAGTAATCATAGCTATGCTGAGCCGCAGAGTAGGCCGAACTATCCTTACTTCGGTTCTTCCTTTCGCTACACCTTATCTCGGTTCTCTCATGTACAAACCATGGTGTGTTTAGACCGAGCTACCGAGTAGCAAGGTTCTGACTGTTCTAACCACAATACGCCATGACCGGGCTAACTTTGAGACCGGCCTAACTCCAAGTCGCTTCCGGACCGGAGTAACATTACATTTCTCTCGGGAGTAATTTTGTACCTCTCTTGGGCCGGAGTAACTTTACGGCCTTTTTACTCAGCCCTTCGTATTGTGGGCCATAATGACCATCTCCCAGCTCGGCCCAATTTTCACAAAAATTACCCTCTCAAATTTCTAGGGTTTTCACAAAACTAGGTTTTTTTTTTTTCTCACTTTTGAAAGGATTTTCCCAAGGCAACTCCCCCATTAACAATATAGTTCATACCCTCAAAAATTTTTAGAAAACATTGAGGAAAACCCACTTTTAAGATTATCAAGAACTCATGAGCCAAAATCAAGGTTCAATACTACAAGCGAAAGCTCCAAAATCAACATAAACTTGCAAAAATGTATATATAACTCTAAGAGAATCCCTACCTCAAGCTTTGGAGAGGAAGAGGATGAAAAACCCTAAAAATGGATGTTGAGAAAAACTCGATTCGATCAATGAAAACGTAGCCTTCTTCAATTCGATGTAAAAAGTCCTCTCAAATTCTTGGTAGATCTTGATAAATCTTAGAGAGAAAATTGAAATTTGATGGGTTTGCAACGAGAAGTGAGAGCAATGGTATATATATATATATATATATAGAGAGAGAGAGAGAGAGAGAGATGTCAAGATGGTTGATTGATTGGACTAGTGAATAGATCAGTGTTGTGGGCTTCCATTGTTATTGTTGGGGCCTTTTTCCAAATTAAGACAAAATAGTAACTTATTTCTTAAATTAGGTCTAGTTTGGGCAGAATTATCAAATTAGGCTAAAACGTAGTTGTGAACCACGCTTTCACCGTTTATCTGACCCTCCTGCAGAAAATTTCTAAAATTAACCACGCTTTGAAGTTTTTTTTCTATATAAAACGTGGTTTCAAATCACGCTTTTAAGTAAATTTTTTTTTTTGAGAAACTGTTCAATTGCACTTTTTTAAGTTTTTTTTTTTTTTTTTCATAAAACGTGGTTTGAAACCATGCTTTTAAGTTAATTTTTTTTTTTTGAAAAAACATGGTTTTGAACCACGCTTTTACTGTTGAGCGAAGAAAGCGTTGATCATAACCACGCTTTTAACAAATTTTTTTTTTTTTTTTTTGAGAAATCGTGGATGATAACCACGCTTTTAAAACTTATATAAAACTCCCCCAGCCTCGTCATTTGCAACCACGCTTACACTTAGGTTTTTTCGATTTAGGCCCTCTCTCTCTGCTCTCGCTCTCTCTCTCTCTCTCTGCTCTCAGACTCTCTCACTGCTCTCACTCTCTCTCCGTCCATGGGTTGCTCTCTCTCGCTGGTATGACGTCTGTTTCTCTCTATCTCATTTGAATTTTATGTGTTTATTGTGTTTGTGAAAATGTGAATGTGGTTGCAATATGGGTATAATGTGGGTAGAATAGGGTTTATGAATGTGAAAATGTTATGAATTGATGAAAATGTTGGTAGAATAGGGTTTGTGAATGTGAAAATGTTGTGAATTGAAATTGATATCAATGTGGGTAGAATAGGCTTTGTGAATTGAAATTGTGATTTTGAATTGGTAAAATGTTGTGGTTTTGAATTGTGAAAATTTTCTAGGGTTTTCAATTGAATGTGAAATCATAAATTAGGGTTAGGGTTTTGAATTGTGAAATCAGAAATTAGGGTTAGAGTTTCAGAAATTAGGGTTTTGAATTGTGAATCCTGTCTATATTTTTTGAATTGAATTTTTTTTTCTTTGCTTGTTAATCCTGTCTACATGGTTAAATCTTGTATGCTTTGTTTTATCCTCAGATGCTATGTGACTTTGTGTAGCGATGCAGTGATGCATGTGACTTTTTTCCTCAGATGCAGTGATGCATGTGATGCTTGTGACCTTGTGCAGTGATGCAGTGATGCATGTGACTTTCCGACTTTGTCAGTTATATACTATGTGACATTTTTTGTCACATGCAGTGATGCATGTGACTTTGTGCAGCGCGACTTAGACGCTTTGTGTTTTCCTCACATTTGAGAATCTATCTAAGTCATATTAATATGATCACATGACAATAGTGTTGACAAACAACTATATAAAGGACTGAAGGAGTGATGGTAAACACACAACCTTTCCACTCAGTTCGCCCTAGGAAACTATGGTTCATATATTGAGAAAAAGTCAAATGGAGTATAGATTCACGGCAGGGGGTAGATATCACAGAGGTGAGAGTTCACGATGAGGAAGAGGAATGGGAAGGGGACTCACAGGGGGTAGGAACTTCGATAGAGGTGAGAGTTCATGTCGAGGAACAGGAACGGGAAGGGGAAGTGGCGATGCTGAAGATGAAACACCATTTACTTTGTTAGATGCGTCTTGTGCTTATCATGATAGGTTTGGGAAACGACATTTTGTCATGCCCAATTACTATCAAGATCCATGTGGTTTCGTGGAGGATCCATCTGATAATCAAACAGGATATGGTTTAGCAGACGCTAGACTTCTGAAGTGGCCCGCACTATTTATAGAGCGAGTGCAAATGGAAAGATTGTTTTGGGAAAATCGACTGAAGGTGCCGAAAGCACGTTCAATTCAGATCCAAAAGGAAGATCCAGATAATGTTGATCGACTATGTGAAAGACTTCGACGTGAGATTTCTCAAATGCGCCGTAGGTCAGCTTGCGATATGGAACTATGTATACTTAAGTCGGATGCCAAGAAGAACGGAACAGCACCAAATGCTGCGGTTATCAAGGCTATCAAGGATGATCTTGCACTTCTCTCTGACCCTGAGCTCTCTGATTGTTCGGACTCTGAGATTGCCGATTTGAGCGAGGATTAGGCGTTTATCTGTCTGCTAAATTATATTAGATTATCCATAATTATATGTTGTGTGTGTTAAAATAACTCTTTCGACAATGAGTTTGTGAAAGGTTTGTCTAATATTTGTCTATGTAACTATTAAGTATTGTACTCGTCACTTTATTTTATGTTCTGTGTTATGTTGAATTTTTCCAACCATTATTTTTGTGGGATACTTATGTTTGAACTAGCTACGACGTTCTAAAGTGTTATAAGTGTTACAGTCATACCTTTATTTTGTTTTCCTATTCGTAGTAGTAATTAGCAAATTAGATACTTTATATATGCTGTGTCAAGTTTTATGTAAATATTTCGTGGCAACAAATATTTAGTTTCCAAAAATATGCAAAAGTAGGCTTAGTTTGGGAAATAAATTCGTATAGGGTCTTAGTTTGGGAAAAGTCCCGACAAAATTTCTCCGAAACTGCGCAAAATGTTCTCTAGGAGGGTACGTGTCTCAAGGCCATTATTTTCTTCTTCTTTTTTAATTTTTATTTTTAAATTTTTAATTTGTTGTTTTTATTTTTGTCCATCATCGATCTTTTTTTAAATCATATTTGAATTATATAACAAAATAAAAATTTATTTAAAATTTTATATTTAAATAACAATTTAAAAAATATCAGGTAAATTAAGCAAATATTTAATTTACATTTTTTACATAATTCACTACTCTTTAGACAATGCATGCTGTTTATTTTTTAAAATTTTAATGTATAAATTATTTATGTAAATATCAAATTGATCTGATAATTGTACATATAATTTTATCATTTAAAAAAAAAATAATGGATGTGAAACATAATTTCCAAATTATATAATTGATTTTTAAATATTAAAATAATAAAATTTGGTAGCTAAGGTTACAAATTTAATACGATATTTTATATGAATAATTTATATGTAGAGATCTACAAGATGATTGAGCGAATTATAGAATGTGGATTGAATAATAATAATAATAATAATCAACCGTGAGTGGTCACACTTTCCTTAAAAATTGTATTTCAGTAGTAAAAGTTGTGAACAAGACAATATTTTATATGAATAATTTAAAAACTGTATTGAACCAGGTTTTTTGAAAAAAAAAAAAAATTATTTAAAACCACAGTAAAAGCGTGGTTCAAAACCGCGTTTTCTGAAAAAAAAAATTTCCACAGTTGAAGCGTGGTTCACAACCACGTTTTCAGAAAAAAAAAAAAAAAAATTCACTTAAAAGTGTGGTTCACAACAACGTTCTTAGCAAAAAAAATTTACTTAAAAGCGTGGTTCCTAACCACGCTTTCTTAATTAAAAGCGTGGTGTGGAAACACGCTTTTATGATTTTACAAATTTTCCACGCGAGAGTCAGAAAAACGGTGAAAGCGTGGTTCACAACTACGTTTTAGCCTAGTTTAGAAATTCCGTCCAAACTAGGCCTAGTTTGGAAAATAAGTTGGTAATTTGGTTTAATTTGGAAAAAACCCCTTGTTGTTGCCCCTCTATTTAATTTTGGTGCTACTATGGTTACATTATTTCCTTTAATTTTGGTGCTACTTTGGTTACATTATTTCCTTTGTTTTGGAAGATGTCTATTAGCTTTACTTTTGGCTTTGTTTGGCATATCAAGTGACTAATTTAGTCACATAATGCAAGATAAATTTTTTAGTCTAATAAAATAAAATATTACATTTAAATTATAATTTTTTTATTTTTTCTTTTACAAGAATTAAAAAAGTCAAAAAATTTATCACAAATGAGATATTTTAATCTCAAGCTAAGATAGCAAAAATACCAAAAAGCGAATGTAGATCGCAAACGAAAACTTTATAGGAATGTTTCAAGTGTTGTTTACTGATATGTCAATCAGATATTGGTTTATTGATTAAAAATAGGTATTGATTTATTAATTTTTTTGTAGAGATGATTTTTTACTATAAAATTTATTAAATGAATAATTCAAATTATAGTTATGAGTTCAAAATATAACTCATAAAATGAAAGGTAAATTAGAAATCCATTCCTTAAGATTTGCTTAAAATACAATTTTAGTTCTAAAAATTATATCCAGTCTCCTGAAATTTTTAATTTCATAACAATACTTCATTTTATTAATAATTTATTAAATCAATTAACATTTTTTAATAATATTATAAATATATTTTAATTAACAATTCAAATAATTTTATTATTGCATAAGAGAGTAATTAAAAAAAATTCAATTAATTTTATTAAATATAAAATTTTGATAATAAAATATTGAAAATATTGTTCTAAGATCCCTGCCCAACTTTTGGTAGCTGGAGTGATGCCTAAGATCCCTCAACCTTATTTTAGGTTGTAAAATACCTAATTTACCCTTCTTTATGACATACGTTTATTTAGACTTTAACAAACTGAATATTCTATTGTTGTTTCATAGAAGATTTCATGGGAATGGATTTCATGGTGGAGATTTCGTAGAGATTTTGCAAGTGTTGCAGTGGAGTCGACGATAGAGATTGTTATGATCGTCTAGGTGTTGCAGTGGTGTTGATTGTTTTTGTTTTGATTTTCAGTGGAGTTGAATCAAGTATGTTTTCGATGGAGATTCCATATATGATTTCAATTTTTGATTTGAATTGTATGTAAGGATTCAAATTTCATGTTAGGTTTTCGAGTGTATTTTGCATTAGGTTTTTGTTTTCAGTTTTAATCAATTTAAAAGAGAGGTCAGCACAGTGAAGTTGTTTATGAATTTTGGAGTTGATTTTTCATTATCTGTTATTGATCAATTTTAGAGAGAGGCCAGCTTGATAGAGTTGATTTTGATTTTTGGAGTTCATTTTTCATTCTCTGTTTTTTGATTAATTTCAAAGAGAGCTGACAGTGGAGTTGATTTTGATTTTTAGAGTTCATTTTTTGTGCTCTGTTTTTCGTCAACATGCTTATCAATGATAAGTTTTGTTCTCTATTTTTTCAAACTAGAGAAATTTCTTTAAACCATAGATAAGTGTAAATTTCTTATCATTTTTTGTTCTCTAAGTTTTGTTCTCTGTTTTTTTCTGCACTTTTGTTGATAGTCTAGAGAAAATTGTAAGTTTGTTATTATAATTCAACAAAAATCACAGAGAAAATTATAACTTCATATGGACATATTACTACAAGTTTCTAATGCAGATAGAATCACAGAAAAAATTGTAAGCTTGTAGTCCAGTGAAAATTACAAAGAAAATTGTAATTTGTTATGAACATATTATTATAAGTTTGTTATTTTTTATTTTTTATTTTCTTAATTGAATGTTTTGTGAGCATAATAGATCTTCTCTATGAGTTTCTCTGAGTTTGTATGGAATAGTTAGCATTTTTGTCAATTTGATGTTAATGGTTTTTTTTTTTTTTTTTTTTTTTTTTTTTTTTTTTTTTTTGTGATCTTGAAAGTGAATATAAGTTCATAAATTTCTCTGTGATTCTCTCTGGATTCATTAAGTTTTCTGTGATTTTGTTTTTGTTATCTTGAAGGTGAATATAAGTTCGTAAATGTCTCTAGACTTTTATTTGAGTTTAGAGAAAATTATAATTATTAGAAATTTCTCTGGACTTTTTTGTTATTTTTGTGAAGTGTTTTTATATTGAACAAGTTATTTTTCGTGTTTTTTCTTTCAGTTTAGATGGACAGTACAGTGTTGTTGCTATGAAAATATGGGAATGATACTATTGTCATTAATGTTTCATATGGATTGAATTTTGAGGAATTGGTTGGTATTTTGTGTAAAGCATGGGAAAATTTGAAACCTAGGACGATGTGTATTTCATATTCCATTGCGGGCCATCTGAATTGTATGGTTCGAAATAATATTGATTTTATGAATATGTTGAGGGTTGTTTGTGCACGTGGTGTTGATATAGTTGATGTTTTAGTTACAAGGTGTAGTACTTTTGATCAAGGGGATGAAGTGGGGTCTAATTGGATAGATGTTGTGCATAGTGAATGTGATAGGCTTGTTGATGTTGAAAGTAATTCACTCTCTAAGTTTTGTTCTCACCAAGAAAAGGTGTTATTGTCAACTGGTTGGCAAAATAATATTACGAGTGTCAGACAAAAGTTTGAGGGTGGTGTGGTTGCGTTCCGTACTGTTTTATGCAAGTATGCTATTGCGGTTGGTTTTCAGTTTACGTATGTTAAAAAGGACACGCCGAGGGTTACGACATAATGTGAATATAAGGAATCAAGTGGATGCATGTGGCGTGTACATGCTTCAATTGAAAAAACAAATAGGTTCTTTTACATAAGAACTTTGAACAATGAACATACTTGTGGTGTGGCGGTTCGTACTAGTAAACATAGTAGGATGACTTCCAGCTTCGTTTTTGGGCTGATACTTGAAGAGGTGAGAGCAAAACCTTTAACTCGTCCAATGGATGTTGTCAAAGAAATGAGAGACAAGTATGGGGTCTCAATCAGTTATAACTGTGGTTGGTTGGGGGTTGAAAAAGCAAAATGTAGTACATATGGGGATTCTTGTTTGTCATTCGATCAATTACGTTGGTATTTTGATGAGGCATTGAAAAACAATCCAGGTAGTCATTTTGAGTTAGATTTTGAAGATAACAAGCATTTCAAAAAAGTGTTTGTGGCTTTGCATGCATGTATTGTTGGTTTCAAATATTGTCGATCATTGTTGTTTCTTGATGGAACATTATTTAAAGGACGATACAAAGGAGTTATGCTTGCTGCGACAGGGAAAGATGGGAATGAAGGTAATTGTAAATATATCTAATTTTCTCGAAGTATGTGAATTTTCTATGCATGTGGGAATTGAGTGAATTTTCTATTTTTGTGGTTATGTTTTGTGATATTTCTTTGACACTCTGAACTTTCTCTGGAGATGGCCATTCTGTGAATCTTCTCTAGAGGTGGCCACCGTGAATTTTCTCTGGATTTGGTCAGTGTGTAAATTACAAAGGAGTTATGCTTGCTGCGACGGGGAAAGATGGGAATGAAGGTAATTGTAATATATCTAATTTTCTCGAAGTATGTGAATTTTCTATGCATGTGGGAATTGAGTGAATTTTCTATTTTTGTGGTTATGTTTTGTGATTTTTCTTTGACACTCTGAACTTTCTCTGGAGATGGCCACTTTGTGAATTTTCTCTGGAGGTAGCCACTGTGAATTTTCTCTGGATTTGGTCAGTGTGTGAATTTGCTTTGGATGTTAGCACTGTGTGAATTTTCTCTGTAGTTGGTCACTAAGTGAATTTTATCTGGATGTTGCCATTGTGTGAATTTCCAGTGAATTTTCTTTGGATGTCTATTGTTCTAATTTTCTCTGCATTTGTATATCTAATATACTTGCTCCTATTTGTTTTGTAAGTTTTTTTCCTATAGCATTTGCCATTGTTGATGCTGAGAATAAAGACAATTGGTGTTGGTTACTAGAACATTTATGTGAAGTATTGGGATCAGAGAGGGTGATAAGTTTCATATCAGATCGACATTGTGGTATTATAGAAGGAATTGCTAAGTTTTTCCCTAATTGCTATCATGGATTTTGTCTTGAACATCTAAAGAGAAATTTGAGGGATAGGTTATCATGTGGAAACACAAATTTGGTTGGGGAGATGATTATGTCCAAGTTTTTAGAATATGCATATGCGCCAACAAAGACATCATTCCATTTCAAGTTAAATGAATTAAAAAGTGAGAGAGGAAACATTGGGAGTGTTTTCTTGAGAAGTTTACCATATGAAAATTGGAGTTATGCATATTTTGAGAGGAAATGTTATGGTAAAATGTATTCAAATGTTGCTGAGTCATTCAATTCATATATACAAAAAGCTCAGCACTTGCCAATAACAAATTTGGTGGACATGATATGGCTGCAAATCATGAATATGAGGTCTGATAGGAGGCTGCTCTCTAGTAAATAGAATAAAGTTCTCTGTCCTCGTATGGATAATGTGTTGGAGAAGGCTTTCGTGGATGGGAGGACATGGAATGTGAGTTTATCATCTGATAATATGTTTGAAGTACATTGTTTTTCTTCGGTTATGGTTGATCTTCGGTTGAGAACTTGTTTATGTCAAAAATAAGAAATAAATGGATATCCATGTCAACATGCTGTTGCTGCAATTTTTAGGAGTGGAAAGAATTTGAATTCATTTGTTGAACCATTTTTCCATGTTGATATGTATCGTCAAGCATACTCGTTTTCGATTGGCCCAGTTCCAACTGTTGAAAAACCTGTGTGTAGCATTGATAATGCTATGATTTTACCTTCATTGAGTAAGAGACCAACTGAGAGGCCAAAGAAGAACATAATTGTTTCTACTGGAGAGTTTAAAAGGGTGTCGATAGGATTGGTCGTCATAATAAGAGGACATGCAAGGAACCTTTGTTAAATAGTTGATGATAATACTTTTTATTGATTGAATAATACATTTGATGATTACTTTGTGTATTTTGTTTTGCAAAATGTATTTTTTGGACAGTGTGTATATAATAATACCAATCAAATTTATTTAGAGAAATTTTCTACTAGCAGTGAAAATTACTTTTTGTATTGTGTTTTTAGAAACATACTTTGGGAGTGCCTTTATAATACCAGTCAAATTGATCTAGAGAAATTTGCCAATAGTAAAGAAATTCCTATGCGCATTGTGTTTGTTGAAATGTACATTGTGTTTTGTGAGGTCAAATTTATCCAGAGCAATTTACTGTGTGCATTGTGGCAATTTCATCCAGAGAAATTTGCTACTAGCAAATAAAATTACGTTGCGCATTGTGTTTTGTGAGGTCAAATTCATCCTGAGAAATTTGTCAATAATAGAGAAATTTGTGAGGTCAAATTCATTCAGAGAAATTTACTATGTGCATTGTGGCAAATTCATCCAGAGAAATTTACTACTAGCAGAGAAATTTGCCAATAGTGCACTGTGTTTTGTGAGATCAAATTCATCCAAAGAAATTTGCCAATAACAGAGAAAATTATAGTGTGCATTGTGTTTTTTGAATTTGATGATTGTTTTGTACCAACACAGTGCATTACAAATTACATGATCATATAGGCAACGTCTTGGCACGATACGGGTTAAATTTTTCTGTGAAATTCCAGTAACTTCGTACCAGATAAATTTCTTCAGACAATTTTCTCTGTGTGGATTGTGTTGACAATCACCACTTAGAATGCATTATAATATATATATTATAAAATATATATATATATATATATATAACCATTGATAGCTATGAAATTTACATTAATAAAAAAAAGATATATACATATATGTCAAACATCATCATTACATTGTGTGCATTGTTTTCTTTTCATTAGTGTGTTTTCACTATTATACTTTTGGTTCTTCTTCTGGTGGTATTTGAATTGGTTCTGTCCATGACCCGCCAACTTTGATCACAAATCTCTCTATGATTTCTGCCCTCATCAACCTAGCGTTTTGTGTTGACAATGTCGAGCTGATAGGTTCATGGTTGCTATATTGCCTCATTATGTAGCATACAAAGAGGTCACAATCCACACTGCATACAAATTACAGGTATAGTTAGTTGTAAGAAACATTCAAATTAGATTATCTTATTTATAGATGTTGTATGAAACTTACGAATCACTAGCTTGTTGTGGAGCATTGTCGATATATTGAAAGGGATATTTTGTGTTTTGTGGGTTTATCAATTTGAAAGAGGGTTGTGATTGTGCCTCTCTTTCAAGGCAAGCTTTCAGAAAATTCTCCACATAATCTTGTGACAAAAAAAAATAAAAATAAATAATCTTTAAATAACAGAGAAATTTACACACAAATTAATGGGATTCTATAAAAATTATCATTACATAAACATTATCATGAATCAGAGAAATTTGCATTCGTTACTAATTGTTTTGTATCTTTGATATATTTGTCTTGTGCATCATCCCTGATTGGCCTTACTGAGTTGTAGTTTCTCCATAAATTGTCATGTTTGTCCAAGACAAGCAAGATCCAGTGATTTCCAGCTGTTGACTTCTCATTGCCCCTGGTATTTATTGGGAAATAGAGAAACCTATAGTTCCTCCATGCGGTTTCAATATGCTTGTCAAATAATGAGACTTGGAAAGTTTGATTTTTCATCATCTTTATGAAGTTCTGTGGTCAGAGAAAACCAAAAAATGGTTATGAGAAAGTTGAAATGATAAGAATTTCATAAATATACATAGAGAAATTTTAAATGCACACAATTAGCTAGAGAAAATTAGACTAGTGACACAACTGGCTTTAAGAAGTATCTTAACAAGAGAAAGTAGTAAGCAAATTCTAGAGAAAATCAAATAAAAGAGTAGTAACATACCAAACTCATGCATGTGAAAAAAAAAAGTGTTTGGTTGTTGTCCTTTTCTTCTTTGGTCAGCTAATAGGATCTCTCCATAACCATCAATGACCTGAAAAAATTATTTATAATTGTAACATTGGTTTATAAAGGCTGATGGAACATTGTAGAGAAATTTTGATGAAAGACTTATATTGTTGGCAAATTTTTTTTCCTTTATTAGGTTTCCAATATCTTCTAAAGTAATCAGATTCAACTCACTTGACTAGATTAAAACCCTACAAGATGACAAAGAAAGGATTTAATAGTTGTTAATACAATTTAAGTTAGTAAATTGTTGTTTGTTATCTTCTATTTTATCTGTTGAACTTACTCGAGTCCAGACATATTTGATATGTGCTGCAAGATATCTTTTACATGTTCTTTTACCAATTTTGAAACCAGTAGAGTTTGTGGAAAAAACCAAGATTTTCTGATGTTTGTTGGTTGAGGCAAGACGTACTCATTGGCATCAAGTACTTCTTTGTCTTTAGTGGTTTGCTCTGTTTTCTTTGCAGCGTGCTTTGAACCTCTAGTCACCTTCATAACTTTGGGATATTGAAAGTCTGGATCTTGTTGCTTTTCTTTCCTTTCTTTTGCCTTTAAGTTCTTTACCATTGATGTAGGATCTTTTTTCTCTGTAGACAGTGAAAATATCAATAAAAGTTAAATTTTTCTGAAGTAACAGATCACATTTCAATATGTAAATTTTTTTGATTCAATATTTTCTAGTTACAATAAACTTTTGTCTTTTGTTTTGGTTGTTGTTTGTGTGTCGCTTGTTCTTGCTGGGTTGTTGGTTGTTGTTCGGCTTCTATTCCAACTATACACAGTGAAAATTAAACAAGCCCCAAAAATCAAATAAGCAAATAGATAGAGAAAATCAAACTGGCCATACTAATGTGGTTAGAGAAATTTAACCTCTTGAGAATATTACCATTGACAAAGAAAATTGTAATAAATATGAATTTTTCTGAGTTATGTTGCCACAAGAACATAACTTTTCAAACTAATGTCGTCAGAGAAATTTAACTTTTAGAGAAAATTACCATTGACAGAGAAAATTGTAATAAATATGAATTTCTCTGAGTTATGTTGCCACAAGAACATAACCTTTTGTGGCTCAAGATTTTCACTGACCTTGGGGTTAAACTTGTGTTGGTGTTCGGTAAGGTTGTGTTTCTAGTTGGACGGATAGTTCTTGAATTTATTCATACAATCTAGCATTTTCAGTTTCAAGCTCTAAAATTGAATACCACAACTGTTGAATTGTTTTTGTATCATCTTCTTTTTGAACCTTCAACATTCTTAGTTTCATTTGGTTTGTGCTGTCTCTTTCTTGAAGTTCTGAGTTATTTGATGTCAAGGTTCTTATTACTATGTCCTTTTCTGCAAGTAAGTCATTCCAATTTTTCTCTTCTTCTTTTTTGGATTTAGAAAGTGCTTTTAGTCTTTGATGTAGATCATCAATTTGAGCATCTTTTGATTCCTCAAATTCTTGAGACTGATGCATTGTTGAGCCACAAATGCTATCATGATGTTGGTCTATCGGCTTATTATGTTCTTCTTCATCCATTTTCTCATTGTTTTCTTCTTCTTCTTTAGATTCAGTGCTTTCATCTTCTTCTTTCATTGTCTTTTCTTTCTGTTCATATTCTTCTTTGTCTTCTACTTCTTGATTTTCTTCTCTGGCTTCCGCTTCTGCACTGCTTGCTTGATGTTCTTCTCCATTGTTTGCTTTTTGTTCTTCTATGTTGCCTTCTCTTTCTTCATTCCCTCCTTCTCTAGACGAATCTTCTAATGTCTCCTTAAATTTGACAATTGCATTTTTTGATTTTTTTTTCTTTTTTTTACCAAGACAAAACTCCTTTAATGGGTTTTTAACTAGCTCCTTGTTATGTATCTGTAAAAAGAGGCTCTTTTATTAGAGAAATATTAAAAATTCAGTAAGAGAAAAATTCAAATAAGGCAGATAAAATTCATCTAAATCATACTAATGGGAAACAAACTTAAGAGAAAATTGTATGGGCCAGAGAAAGTTACAGACAAGGAGACATAATTTTATGAGTCAGAGAAAATTATGAAACAAGCAACATAATTTAGATATGAGAGAAAATTAATCAGGGCATATAAGTTAATGTAACTATAATTGTGCTAGAGAAATTTGGATTCTAAAGAAAATTCATTATAAGGGCAGAAATAAACCAATGGTAATCAAAGAAGAAATCAGTAGTTAGAGAAATTTTGGAATTTCACTGACACTTCAGTAGCGATAGAAATCTAACCTGTCGAGGTGTAAGAGAGTGGATTGGTGTCTTCTACAACTGTTTGGTCAAGCTTTGCAGGTTCCATTTCGCACATCTTGGGAATTAAGTTGTGTTACTGTCTTCTGAGTCAATGATAATCTCATGTTCGCATAACCAATACCGTGATAGAAATTTAAGTAATTAAATTTTTCTAAACACACAAATTTGTAAGTATCATAATTGTAAATTTTGTTTACCAGCAATGCAATGACATAGCCCATAACTTATTATGGAGCTTTGTGCATTGCTGTGATAAAATCAATCAATGTTGTTGTGATTGCATCTGGCCAATCATACTGGTTTATTAATTCAAGAGGTTCTATGTACTTGATAAAAGCCCACCCTATTGAATTCCCACTTGTTGCAAAAAATAGGGTGAGACACAAATACAAAGTAACAATGATTACTACATCTTTGAAGTCAGTTGGTTGCTTGCTTTCATTGTTTTAAGTAAGGCATTTTTAAGAACAGGACCAGAGAGCCTTGTGTCCTTTGGGAATCTTCACCTTAGGAATGCAGTGTTTGAATTTTGTGCGTATCTTAATGACATAACTCCTTTACCACCTTGCAAACCAAAAATCAAGGCCATGTCATTACTTGTAAAGGTCAAGCTCTTTTTACCAACTATGAATGGTTTTGTTTTTCATTGTAACATTGGATTATTGCAACTACATCATCATTAGGTTTCCTAGACTTCCTAGGATCCATCCTTTCAGTGGTTAAAGCTTGGATCAAATACTAGAATGGAGTCTTTTGAAGCTCTTCAAGTTGGTTTGAATTGAATTTAAGAGTTTGGAAAAAAGAGACAATAGATGAGAGGTTGGATTGGTATTGAATGCTGTAATGAGCACTCTTTCTTTGGAGTTTAACAGGTTTTTTCCCCATTGAGGCTGAGTCTTTTGAAGTTAGGGTATTCTTCTTGATGCTTGTTGCTTCATCACCTTGGACTTCTATTTTTTGGAAAGGAGTTTGTGGTGTTTTGCTGCTTTTTGATCTAAGATCATAAGAAGACTGAGAGAGTTTTTGTTTCTTGCTTGGTGTTTCTGGTGTTTTGCTGTTTTTATGTTACGCCATTTCTAGACAATGAAAACATAAATATGTCAACTTTAAATCCCAGAGAAAATTGAACATGTTAGAGAAAATTACACATAAGGGAGAAAATTAAGGTAGCCAGAGAAAATTATAAATGTCAAAGAAAATTAGACACTGAAAATTAAATGTCAGAGTACTAATAAACATGGAAAGCCAGAGAAAATTTCCATTCCATAATCAACAAGATAAAATAAACAAACCAACATAAACATGCTATTGAAACTTACAGAACAAAGAAACCAATAATTGAACAAAATAAACATGCCAGAGAAAATTACACATGGCAAGCCACAGAAAATGTCCATTCCATAATATGAAAATGCCAAAGAAATTTATAGGCAACCAGAGAAAATTGAACATGACAGGCACACACAAAGGAGAAAAGTGATGTGGCCAGAGAAAATTCAAAAATGGAACAAAATAAACATACCAAAGAAAATTACACATGGCAAGCCGGGGAAAATTAAATATTTGCCAGAGAAAATTAAACATGGCAAGCCAGAGAAAATGTGCATTCCATAATATGAAAATGGCAGAGAAATTTACAGAAAACCAGAGAAAATGGAACATGACAGACACACACAAAGGAGAAAAGTGATGTGGCAAGAGAAAATTCAAGAATTGAACAAAATAAACATACCAGAGAAAATCACACATGGCAAGCCAGAGAAAATGTGCATTCCATAATATGAAAATGCTAGAGAAATTTACAGACAACCAGAGAAATGTGGCCAGGAAAAATTCAAGAATGGAAAAAAATAAATATACCAGAGAAAATTACACATGGTAAGCCAGAGAATTACATATATGCCAGAGAAAATTAAACATGACAAGCCAGAGAAAATGTGCATTCCATAGTATGAAAATGCCAAAGAAATTTACAGACAACCAGAGAAAATTGGGGAATAAACAGAAACAAATGGGGGAATAAACATGCCAGAAAAAATTCAAAGAAGAAACATAGATCAAGCAAATACCAGAGAAATTCAAATGATAGAGAAATTTATAGACAAAATCAGACAAACATCTTCAAGAATAAGTTCAAAACTTAGAGAAATAACGTTTTTCAAATTTATGTAGCTTTTTATTATGAAATTGAAACCATAATTAATGGAAGGCTAATATAATATGCAATTAACTGTGTTTCCAAAGAAAAACTAGTTGGATTGAAGAAAACTTACCAGAGTGATAATGAAACCCTAATTACGAACCGATATGCCCTGAAATAAAGATGAACTGAGAAGATGATGAATAGTGAAAATGGGTCAAAAAAATTTGTGAGAAAGGAATGGAAGAGATTTTGGCAAAAGATAATGAAACCGTAATGTCGATAGTGAAGATGATTGTGAAACCCTAATTCTCATACTCTCTTGCTCGTGAAGATGGTTGGATGTTTGGAATGGAACTGAGTTGTCGGAATCTATTGGACTGCTCTCAGTTGATTTGTAAAGGGTATTTTGGTCCAAGAAAGCATTAAAAATGTGTGCGTTCTTAGTTGAGGGACCTGAGACATCATCCTTATTTTTGGTGTCCTTTATCCTGTAAATTACTATTATTAGAGACCTTAAAAAAAATTCTCCTAAAATATTTATAATTTTTTAAATTGCAAATAACAATATATATTTTAAGGAAAATTGGTCTAAGATCCCTCCCCAACTTTTGATAGGAGGAGAGGTCCACAATAATATGTTTTGATGGCTAAGGTCCCTCAACCTTATTTTAGATTATAAATACCCAATTTACCCTTCTTTATAACATAAGTTTGTTTGGATTTTGACAAACTGAATATTCTATTGCTGACTTCACGGTGGAGATTTTGGAAATTGACTTCACGGTGGAGATTTTGTAGGGATTTTGCAAGTGTTGCAGTGGACTTAATGATAGAGATTGCTACGATCGTGTAGGTGTTACAATGTGTTGATCGTGTAGATTTTTTAGTGGAGTTGAATCTGGTATGTTTTCGATGGAGATTCCACATGGATTTTGATTTTTGTTTTGAATTTTATGTAAGGATTCCGATTTCATATTAGTTTTTCAAGTGTATTTTTGCATTAGGTTTTTGTTTTCAAATTTGATCAATTTAAAAGAGAGGTTAGCTTAGTGAAGTTGTTCATGATTTTTGGAGTTGATTTTTCATCCTCTGTTATTGATCAATTTTAGAGAGAGACCAACTTGATAGAGTTGATTTTGATTTTTGGAGTTCATTTTTCATTCTCTTTTTTTTTGATCAATTTCAAAGAGAGTTAATAGTGTAGTTGATTTTGATGTTTAGAATTCATTTTCCGTGTTCTGTTTTTCATCAACATGCTGATCAATGATAAGTTTTGTTCTTTATTTTTTCAAACCAGAGAAAGTTCTTTAAACCGGAGAAATTTCATTCTCTGCACTTTTGTCAGTATAGTCCAAAGAAAATTGTAAGTTTGTTATTATAATCCAACGAAAATCACAGAGAAAATTATAAGTTCATATGGACATATTAGAAGTTACTAATGTAGATAGAATCTCAGAGAAAATTGTAAGTTTGTAGTTCAGTGAAAATCACAGAGAAAATTGTAAGTTTGTAGTCCAGTTGTGAACATGTTATTATAAGTTTGTTATTTTTTATTTCTTATTTTTCTCAATTGAATATTTTGTGAGCATAACAGATCTTCTCTATGAGTTTCTTTATGTTTGTGTGGAATAGTTAGCATTTTTGTCAATTTGATGTTAATGTGTTTTTGTTTTTGTGATCTTGAAAGTAAATATAAGTTTTTAAATTTTTCTGGACTTTTATTTGTAGTTCAGAGAAAATTATAAGTTTGTTATTCAATTTAGTTTGTAGTTCAAAGAAAATTATAAGTTTGTAATTCAAAGTGAATATGAGTTTTTGTTTCTCTGAGCAAAAGTTATTTTTTGTGTTTTTTCTTTCTGTTTAGATGGACAGTGCAGTATTTTTTGTTATCTTGAAGGTGTATATAAGTTTGTAAATTTTTCTGGATTTTGATATGAGTGCAATATTGCAGAATCACGTAGAGAAAGTTGTAAGCTTGTAGTTTAGTGAAAATCATAGAGAATCTTAAAATTTCATAACAGATCTTCTGTGTGATTTTTGTCTATGATTGTGTTTAATAGTTAGCAGTAAATTTCTCTGTGATTCTCTCTAGATTCATTAAGTTTTCTATATTTTGTTTTTGTTATCTTGAAGGTGAATATAAGTTTGTAAATGTCTTTGGACTTTTATTTGAGTCCAAAGAAAATTATAAGCTTGTTATTCTAATCCAGAGAAAATTATAATTATTAGATATTTCTCTAGATTTTATTGTTATTCTTGTGAAGTGTTTTTATATTGAACAAGTTATTTTTCGTGTTTTTTCTTTTAGTTTAGATGGACAATGCAGTGTTGTTGCTATGAAAATATGGGAATGATACAATTGTCATTAATGTTTCATGCGAATTGAATTCTGAGGAATTGGTTGGCATTTTGTGTAAAACATGGGAGAATTTAAAACCTGAGATGATGTGTATTTCATATTCTATTGTGGGCCATCCAAATTGTACGGTTTGAAATAATATTGATATTCTGAATATGTTGAGGGTTGTTTGTGCACGTGGTGTTGATATAGTTGATGTTTCAATTATTAGGTGTAGTACTTCTAATCAAGACGATGAAATGGGGTCTAATTGGGTAGATGTTGTGCATGGTGAATGTGATAGGCTGGTGGATATTGAAAGGAATTCACTCTCTAAGTTTTGTTCTCACCAAGAAAATGTGTTATTGTCAACTGGTTAGCAAAATAATATTACGAGTGTTGGACAAAAGTTTGAGGGTAGTGTGGTTGAGTTCTATACTATTTTATGCAAGTATGCTATTGAGGTTGGTTTTCAGTTTACGTATGTTAAAAATGACAAGCTGAGGGTTATGACAGAATGTGCATATAAGAAATCAAGGGGATGTATGTGGCGTGTACATGCTTCAGTTGAAAAAACAAGTGGGTTCTTTTACATAAGAACTTTGAACAATGAACATACTTGTGGTGTGGCGGTTCGTACTAGTAAACATGGTAGGATGACTTCCAGCTTAGTTTTTGGGCTGATACTTGAAGAGGTAAGTGCAAAACCTTTAACTCGTCCAGTGGATGTTGTCAAAGAAATGCTAGACAAGTATGGGGTCTCAATCAATTATAACTGTGGTTGGTTGGGGGTTGAAAAAGCAAAATGTAGTACATATGGGGATTCTTGTTTGTCATTCGATCAATTACGCTAGTATTTTGACGAGGCATTGAAGAACAATCCAGGTAGTCGTTTTGAGTTAGATTTTGAAGATAATAAGCGTTTCAAAAGAGTATTTGTGGTTTTTCATGCATGCATTGTTGGTTTCAAATATTGTCGGTCATTGTTGTTTCTTGATGGAACATTTTTGAAAGGACGATACGAAGGAGTTATGCTTGCTGTGACGGGGAAATATGGGAATGAAGGTAATTGTAAATATATCTAATTTTATCTAAGTATGTGAATTTTCTATACATGTAGGAATTGAGTGAATGTGAATTTTCTCTGACACTTTGAATTTTCTCTGGTTTTGACCACTGTGTGAATTTTCTCTGGTTGTGGCCACTATGATAATTTTCTCTAGATTTTGGTCAGTATGTGAATTTTCTCTATATGTTGTCATTGCGTGAATTTTCTCTATATGTTGTCATTGTTCTAATTTTCTCTACATGTGTATATCTAATATGCTTGTTTCTATTTGTTTTGTAGGTTTTTTTCCTATAGCTTTTGCTGTTGCTGTTGTTGATGCTGAGAATAAAGACAATTGGTGTTGGTTCCTTGAACATTTATGTGAAGTATTGAGATCGGAGAGGGTGATAAGTTTCATATCAGATTGACATTATGGTATTGTGGAAGAAATTGCTAGGTTTTTCCCTAGTTTCTTTCATGGATTTTGTCTTAAACATCTAAAGAGAAATTTGAGGGATAGGTTGTCAAGTGGAAACACAAATTTAGTTGGGGAGATGATTGTGTCCAAGTTTTCAGAATGTGTATATGCACCAACAAAGGTATCATTCCATTTCAAGTTAAATGAATTAAAAAGTGAGGGAGGAGACATTGTGAGTGTTTTCTTGAGAAGTTTACCATATGAAAATTGGAGTGATGTGTATTTTGAGGAGAAACATTATAGTGAAATGTATTCAAATGTTGCTGAGTCATTCAATTCATGGATACGAGAAGCTCAGCACTTACCAATAACAAATTTGGTGGACATGATACGGTTGCAAATCATGAATATGAGGTCTGATATGAGGCTGCTCTCTAGTAAATGGAATAAAATTCTCTGTCCTCGTATGGAAAGTGTTTTGGAGAAGGTTTTCATGGATGAGAGGACATGGAATATGAGTTTATCATCTAATAATGTCTTTGAAGTGCATTGTTTTCATTCGGTTATAGTTGATCTTGGGTTAAGAACTTGTTCATGTCGAAAATGGGAAATAAATGGGATCAACATGTTGTTGCTGCAATTTTTAAAAGTGAAAAGAATTTGAATTCATTTGTTGAACCATTTTTTCATGTTGATATGTATCGTCAAGCATACTCATTTTTGATTGGCCCAAGTTCCAACTGTTGAAAAACCTGTGTGTAACATTGATGATGTTATGATTTTACCTCTATTGAGTAAGAGACCAGCTGGGAGGGCAAAGAAGAACATAATTGCTTCTACTGGAGAGTTTAAAAGGGTGATTAAGTGTAGTCAATGTGAGAGTATTGGTCGCCATAATAAGAGGACATGCAAGGAACCTTTGTTAAATAGCTAAGGATAATACTTTTTATTGATTGAATAATACATTTGATGATTACTTTGTATATTTTGTTTTGCAAAATGTATTTTTTGGACAGTGTGTATATAATAATACCAATCAAATTTATCTAGAGAAATTTTCTAATAGCTGTGAAAATTACTTTTTGTAATATGTTTTTAGAAACATACTTTGGAAGTGCCTTTATAATACCAGTCAAATTCATCTAGAGAAATTTGCCAAAAGCAGAGCAATTTACTATGGGTATTTTTTTTTGTTGAAATGTGCATTGTGTTTTGTGAGGTCAAATTCATCAAGAGAAATTTGCCAGTAGCAGAGAAAATTACAGTGTGCATTGTGTTTGTTGATGCATATTATAGGCAGTGTGTTTATAATACCAGTCAAATTCATCCAGAGAAATTTGCCACTAGCAGAGAAATTTCTATGTGCATGGTGTTTTGAAGCTTCAAATTCATCTAGAGAAATTTTCCAATAGCAGAGAAAATTATTGTGTGCATTGTGTTTTTTGAATTTGATGATTATTTTGTACCAACACAGTGCATTACAGATTGCATGATCATATGGGCACCTTATTTGGCACGATACGAGTTAAATTTCTCTGTGAATTTCTAGTAACTTCATACCAGTCAAATTCATCCATAGAAATATGCCAATAGAAGCGAAATTTACTATGGGCATTGTGTTTGTTGAAATGTGCATTGTGTTTTGTAAGGTGAAATTCATCCAAAGAAATTTGCCAATAGCGTTGAAAATTGCAATGTCCATTGTGTTTGTTGAAACATACTATAGGCAATGTGTTTATAATACTAGTCAAATTCATCTAGAGAAATTTGCCACTAGCAGAGAAAATTCTCTATGCATTGTGTTTTGAAGCTTCAAATTCATCCAGAAAAATTTGCTAATAGCAGAGAAAATTACTGTGCGCTTTGTGTTTTTTGAATTTGATGATTGTTTTGTACCAACACAGTACATTATAGATTACATGATCATATAGGCACTCCTTTGGCACGATACGAGTTAAATTTCTCTATGAATTTCTGGTAGCATCATACCAGAAAAATTTTTGCAGACAATTTTCTCTATGTGGATTGTGTTGATAATCACAGCTTAGCATGCATTATAAAAAATATATATTTAACCATTGATAGCTATGAAATTTACATTAGTCAAAAAAAGATATATACATATATGTCAAACATCATTATTCCTTCAATGTATGAAAAAACAAATTGAATGGTTATTCCTAATTACATTGTGTGCATTGTCTTCCTTTCACTATTATACTTTTGGTTCTTCTTCTAGTGGTATTTGAATTGGTTCTGTCCATGACCGGCCAACTTTGGTCACAAATCTCTCTATGATTTCTGCCCTCATCAACCTTACGTCTTGTGTGGACAATTTCGAGCTGATAGGTTCATGGTTGCTATATTGTCTCATTATGTAGCATACAAAGAGGCCACAATCCACACTGCATACAAATTATAGGTATAGTTAGTTTTAAGGAACATTCAAATTAGATTATCTTATTCATGGATATTGTATGAAACTGACGAATCACAATCTTGTTGTGGAGCATTGTTGACATATTCAAAGTCGTAGGGTATGTTTGGTTTGGCTTTGTAAAGTGATTTTGAGAAAATTTTTCTAAAATACTTGTTTGGTTTGTAATTTTTCCAAAACAATTTCCAAAATCGCTCTCTCTCTCTTACACATCAATCAATCACTTTTTCTCTCACACATCTACTCAATTACAACAAAATATCAAATCATTCCAAACTCCCAAACTCCAAAACTACTTTCAAAATACACAACCAAACAAGCCAAAGAAATTTCTAAACTCTTATCCCAAAACAATTTTTAAAAACTACTCTCTCAAAACCAAACCAAACATACCCGTAATTTTTGTTTTATAAGTCTATTAATTTGAAAGAGGGTTGCGATTGTGCCTCTATTTCAAGGCATGCTTTCAAAAAATTCTCCACAAAATCTTGCTGCAAAAAAATAATTTTTAAATAATAGAGAAATTTACACACAAATCAATGGGAATCTATGAAAATTATCATCATATAAACATTATCATGGATCAGAGAAATTTGCACTCGTTACTAATTGTTTTGCATCTTTGATATATTTGTCTAGTGCATCATCCCTCCTTGGCCTTAGTGAGTTGTAGAACCTCTATAAATTGTCTTGTTTATCCAAGACTAGCAAGGTCTAGTGATTTCCATCTGTTGACTTCTCATTGCCCCCGGTATTTATTGGGAAATGGAGGAACCTGTAGTTCCTCCATGCTGTTTCAAGATGCTTGTCAAATAATGAGACTCGAAAAGTTTGATTTTCCGTCATCTTGATGAAGTTCTGAGGTCAGAGAAAATCAAAAAATGGTTATAAGATAGTTGAAATGACAGGAATTTAAGAAATATACACAGAGAAATTTTAAATGCACACAACTAGCCAGAGAAAATTAGACTAGTGACACAACTGGCTTCAAGAAGTATCTTAACAAGAGAAAGTAGTAAGTAAATTCCAGAAAAAATCAAATAAAAGAGTAGTAACATACTAAGCTCATACATGTGAAAAAAAAAAAAGAAGAAGTTAGTTGTTGACATTTTCTCCTTTGGTCAGCAAATAGGATCTCTCCATAGCCATCAATGACCAGAAAAATATCATTTATAGTTGTAACATTGGTTTATAAAGGCTGATGGAACATTGCAGAGAAATTTTGATGAAAGACTTACACTGTTGGCAATTTTTTTTTCCTTTATTAGGTTTCCAATATCTTCTAAAGTAATCAGATTCAACTCACTTGACTAGATTAAAATCCTACAAGATGACAAAGAAAGGATTTAATAGTTGTTAATGCAATTTAAGTTAGTAAATTGTTGTTTGTTATCTTCTATTTTATCTGTTGAACTTACTCGAGTCCAGACATATTTGATATGTGCTGCAAGATATCTTTTACATGTTCTTTTACCAATTTTGAAACCGGTAGAGTTTGTGAAAAAACCCAAGATTTTTTGATGTTTGTTGGTTGAGGCAAGACGTACTCATTGGCATCAAGTACTTCTTTGTCTTTGGTGGTTTGCTCTGTTTTCTTTGCAGCGTGCTTTGAACCTCTAGTCACCTTCACAACTTTGGGATATTGAAAGTCTGGATCTTGCTGCTTTTCTTTCCTTTCTTTTACCTTTAAGTTCTTTACCATTGACGTAGGATCTTTTTTCTCTGTAGACAGTGAAAATATCAATAAAAGTTAAATTTCTCTGAAGTAACAGATCACATTTCAATATGTAAATTTTTTTGATTCAATATTTTCTAGTTACCATAGACTTTTGTCTTTTGTTTTGGTTGTTGTTTGTGTGTCGCTTGTTCTTACTGGGTTGTTGGTTGTTGTTCGGCTTCTATTCCAACTATATACAGTGAAAATCAAACAAGCACCAAAAATCAAATAAGCAGTAGAAATCAATAGAAATAAGCAGCAGAAACTAATGTGGTCAGAGAAATTTAATTTCCAGAGAAAATTACCATTGACAGAGAAAATTGTAATAAATAGAAATCTCTCTGAGTTATGTTGACACAAGGACATAACTTTTTGTGGCTCAAGATTTTCATTGACCTTGTGGTTGAACTTATGTTAGAGTTCGGTAAGGTTGTGTTGCTAGTTGGATGGATAGTTCTTGAATTTGTTCATGCAATCTAGCATTTTCAGTTTCAAGCTCTAAAATTGAATACCTCAACTGTTGAATTGTTTTTGTATCATTTTGTTTTTGAACCTTTAACATCCTTAGTTTCATTTGGTTTGTGTTGTCTCTTTCTTGAAGTTCTGAGTTATGGGATGTCAATGCTCTTATTGCAATGTCTTTTTCTGCAAGTAATTCATTTCAATTTCTCTCTTCTTCTATTTTGGATTTAGAAAGTGCCTTTAGTCTTTGATGTTGATCAACAATTTGAGCATTCTTTGATTCCTTAGATTCTTGAGGCTGATGCATTGTTGGACCACAAATGCTATCATGATATTAGTCCATCGGCTCATTATGTTCTACTTCGTCACTTTTCTTATTGTTTTCTTCTTGTTTTTTAGATTGAGTGCCTTCATCTTCTTCTTCATTGTCTTCTTCTTTCTGTTCATTTTCTTCTTTGTCTTCTACTTCTACTTCTTCACTTTCTTCTCTGGCTTCCGCTTCTGCACTGTTTGCTTGATCTTCTTCTCCATTGCTGGCTTCTTGTTCTTCTGTGTTGCCTTCTCCTTCTTCATTCCCTCATTCTTCTTCAAATGAATCTTCTAATATCTCTTTGAATTTGACAATTGCCTTTTTTGATTCTTTTTTCTTCTTTTTGCCAAGACAAAACTCCTCTAATGGGTTTTTAACTAGCTCCTTGTTATCTTTCTGTAACAGGAGGCTCTTTTATTAGAGAAATGTTACAAAATTCACTAAGAGAAAAAATTCAAATAAGGCAGATAAAGTTCATCTAAATCATACTAATGAGAAACAAACTTTAGAGAAAATTGTATGGGCCATAGAAAATTACAAACAAAGAGATAATTTTATGAGTCAGAGAAAATTATGAAACAAGCAACATAATTTAGATATCAGAGAAAATCAATCATGGCATATAAGTTAATGTTAATATAATTGTGTCAAAGAAATTTAGATTCCAAAGAAAATTGATTACAAGGGAAGAAATAAAAAGTGGTAATCAAAAAGCAACATAAATTGAAATTTCAAAGAAAATTGATCTCAATCAGTCAAGGCACATAAGTTATGAGCCAGATAAAATTCATCTAAATCTTACTAATGGGATACAAATTTAAGAGAAAATTTTATGGGCTAGAGAAAATTATACATAAGGACAAATAGTTTTATGGGCCAGAGAAAATTATGAAACAAGCAACATAATTTAGATATCAGAGAAAATCAATCAAGGCAGATAAAATAATGTCACTATAATTGTGGTCAGAGAAATTTGGATTCTAGAGAAAATTCATTACAAGGGAAGAAATAAACAGTGTTAATCAAAGAAGCAACATAAATTAAAATTTCAGAGAAAATTGATCTCAATCAGTCAAGGTATATAAGTTATGGGCTAGAGAAAATTACACACAAGGAGAAATAATTTTATTGGTTAGAAAAAATTATGAAACAACCAACATAATTCAGATATCAAAGAAAATCAATCAAGGCATATAAGTTAATGTCTTACAATTATGGTCAGAAAAGTATGGATTGCAGAGAAAATTCATTACAAGGGTAGCAATGAACCAATGGTAATCAAAGAAGAAACATAAATTGAAAGTTCAGAGAAAATTGATCTCAATCAATCAAGGCACAATGAGGGAAACAAACCAATGGTCAAAGAAATTTTGGAATTTCACTGAGATTTCAATGGCGATAGAAATCTAACCTGTCAAGGTGCAAGAGAGTGGACTGGTGTCTTCTGCAGTTGTTTGGTCAAGCTTTGCAAGTTCCACTTGGCACATCTTGGGAAGTCAATTGTGTTACTGTCTTCCGAGTCAATGATATTTGCATGTTCACATAGCCAATATTGTGATGGAAATTAAAGTAATTAAATTTTGCTAAACACACAAATTTGTAAGTATCATAACTGTAAATTTGAATGGAAATTATACTTACCATTAATGCAATGACACACCCCGTAAATTTTTCCAGAGTTTTGTGCAATGCTATGATAGAATCGATCAATGTTGATGTGATTGCTTCTGGCCAATCATACCGCTTCATTGATTCAAGAGGTTCCACATACTTTATAAAAACTCACCCTATTGAATTTCCACTTGTTGCAAAAAATAGGGTGAGACACAAGTACAAGGTAACAATGATTGCTATACCTTTGAAGTCAGTTGGTTGCTTGCCTTTCATTGCTTTGACCAAGGCATTTTTAAGAACAGGACCAGTGAGCCTTGTGTCTTTTGGGAATCTTCTCCTTAGGAATATAGATTTTTGTTTTTTAGAGTATCTTAATGACATGTCTCCTTTACCACCTTGCAAACCAAAAATCACATGTCATTGGTTGTAAAGGTTAAGTTCTTTTTACCAACTGCGAATTCTTTTATTTTTTCATTGTAACGTTGGATTATTGCAACTACATCAGCATCGGATTTCCTTGAATCCATCCTTCCAGTGGTTAAAGCTTGGATCAAATACCAAAATGGGGTCTTTTGAAGCTCTACAAGTTGGTTTGAATTGAATTTAAGTATTTGAAAAAAAGGGACAACAGATGAGAGGTTGGATCAGTATTGAATGTTGTAATGAGCACTCTTTCTTTGGAGTTTAACAGTGTAGACGCGCCCGCATAGGGCCTTCGCTACAGTTTGGACTCGATTTGTTGTCACGGTTCTTAATCTGAACCAAAGAGTCCAAATCCGGCAAATCGTTTTGAGAAACAGATTTTTTGAAAAGAAGTGCCAAACATGGACTGCTTCGCTAGATACGGAGTCGCCACCTAAATATTTTAAAATGGGGGAATTTAGGAAACCCTGACTCGGTGCCAAAGGCCACGTGTCCGTCATTGCCAAAGTTGCCTCTGCTCGGGAGCTTGGGAATGATTGGGGAAGGTCAGCTATGAGCACCCCCTCTCGCCCGATCCGAAGATCGGCCTCTACTAACCGTGATATCCGTTTTTGAAAACGTTATGTGTTCTTATTCCATTTATTATCCTAGAATTACTATGTTATGCGCACAGCACACAAGTATAGACTAGATCGCCTAATTTGGAAATAAGTATTGCATATCCGTTTGTCTCGAAAAACACTTTGGAATTTGCTACTCGCAAGTAGGCTAAAATACGGATTTCAACGAGTTTTTCCAACTCAGACAATCCAACCTTCACCCACAGGCATCCAAACAGTTTATATCACATAAGCATTTAGCCACATGGTAAGCATGCTGTCAGGATAGCATTCACACTCATGCGAGATGCTAAAGCATAAATACTTACATCGTACTCCGTGCTGAAACAATAAACTAGTTAGCCAACATGCATGGTCCTAGTTCATGTCAATTTGACTAATGCAACACATACAGGATGCAATTAGAGTAGGCTCGGGTAACCTAAACATGGCATGTGAAATGCGACCAATTGATGCACGTATTCAATTTGGAATTGAAGCACGAATGCAGTTAGCATGATGCGCCGAGCCCGGTGCATGCAAGACAAATGTATGGATGCACGCATGCATAGCATGAGGTATGCTAATTTTAAATATGTCCTATTACTAACCATCAAAGCAGGTAAGTAAAAGGGAAGAAAGAAGTGGGGATTGGAAGACATGCACACACACGCACCCACACTTATTACAGATTCGCCCTCGCCCGGAGGGACCAAATAAATATTACAGATAATTAACCTACAAGCTAATTAAATATTACAAATTACCTAATTAGTTAACAAACTAACTAAGCTAGGAAAAATAGTAAACTGCCTCGGGAAGAGAGCTCAGAGCAACGTGTGCTCGGGCCTTGCTCGGAATTGCACCACCATGCATAGGCTGCCTCTGTTTTCCTTGCTATACTCCTCTGGAGACTTCCACAGTCTCAGGATTGCTTTCCTGGACATTGGGAGACATCACTGGCTGAGTAGTATTGTCACCGGCAGTGGTATGTGGTCACCGGCCGTTGGTGAAGCTATCGGCAGAGGGAGGATTGCCGATCGGCACTTAACACTGTCGGTCGGCAGAGAGTTCCTGCAGAACCTGCAATTGACAGCAACAGAGGGCAAGACAGAGCATGGCAGTACAATTCAAGCAATGTATGCACCAATCATGTCCCTTATCATGTTAGTGACTCAAAGGGGCATGATCCTTGGTTCTTGGATCATCAATCGCGCATTTCAATGCGTGGTGAACCAAGAGACCAAGTTATGCATTTTCATGTCAAATGAAATGCAATGCACACAATCAAACCAAGGGGCTTCTTCCCCCATCATGACTTGGTCAAGGGGTAGAGCATGCATGCGAATGTAATGCAATCCTAATCATGCGAGCTAGCATGCAACATGAGCATACAAGCTAGTGATGTACACTAGGTACACAAACTATGCAAACAAGCAAACAAGCATGCAAGGCATGAGATAATGCAACCAATAAATATGCAAGGCACAATGTGGATGTTTAAGCATGTAAACAAACATGTGACTTCATTTAATCATGCAAGTTCAATTATGCAACAACTCACCAATATGCTACAACACACAAGGAGTACATGCAACAAACAAAGAGATGGACTTAAACATGATTTGGACAGCTCTAATTAGGCCCAAAACAGTGGCCAAAGCCAAGGAAATGAGGCCCAAAACACACGCACACGTGTATGCAAATATGGTCCCATTCCTAAGGCCCACCAAAGAAGCATTGAACTACACTTAGCAAGACCAAACATGGCATGAACTAAATGACTAAAAACAGAATTTTAGCATGTTAAGACAAGGCCTAAAGATCACTTAGATAGCATCCAAATGACCTAAATTCAAAGGCATGCACAAATGCCAAAACATGGAACATGTTACACAAGCTTTCAAAGCATTAAAGAGGTGTCCAAGGAAAGCATACAAGCATGTCAAAGGGACTAAAATTATGCTACAAATGGTGCCAAACCATCAACATAAGGCAAGTGATGCATGCTACACACTCACACACTTAAGGCCAACAAGCCAAAATGCAAAGGGGGCATATAATGCATGGCAAAGCCGACCCAAACAACTATGGACAAACCTCTAGCATGGCAAAATAAGCACACAAGCTTCACAAAACTAGACCTAAAACATGCTTGAACAAAGGTTTACAACCTAAGGCATATTAAGGCCTAAACATGGCATTACAAGGTAGGTATGCTAAGCATGCATGGTGTACCAAAACTAACAAAAAACAGGGGCATATTATGACATAATAGGCACAAAAAACAACTAAGGCATGGTCAACATGAAGCTTAGCTATGTGCTCCCTCAAGAGGCGAAAAATGGTCCTTTTCAAGAACAACAAGGAGAGGGGGTGGCCCTCTCCTTCTTGGGACCACAAGGCACCATCCTCACCTCTGAAATCCCTCAAGATTTCAGTGGTGAGGAGGCCCAAACACCAAGGTCCCGGAGCTCACTCAAAATAGCACAAAATGGGGCCTTTCAAGGCCTAAGAGGGGTCAAACTCCTCCAAACCACAAAACACTCTAAATAAACTATTTAGAGGGCCTAAAAACAGAACTTTTTTATGTTATATACTAAGCACAAAAATAGTTCTAAGATAGGCTAAAATACAATGCAAAAATGGGGAATAAAAGGACTAGTTTCTTACCCTTGAAGACTTTCTTCAAAAATGGTGGTCCAGCTGGTTCTTCAAGCTCAAAACCACCCAAGAACTTCAAGAACAACCTCTTAGAACCTCAGTAGCCAAGGGAAGGTGTAACACTATGTGTTTGTGTGATATAATAAGACACAAACACACTTAAACACACACAAAGGCCAAATGAGAGAGAGGTATAGAGATAGAATGTGTATCAATCCTATCCCTAGAACTCAAAACCCTAATATGGCTGTCTAAAATCTCTAACCCTAAACAAGGAAGAGGAGAGCTCCTCTTATAGAGCTTCTTGTCTTGTAAAGCTTACAAGACAAGCTTCTAAAGAGAGAGATCCCTCCATACACGTGTATGGAGGGGAGCCAAATGCAAGACAGCTATATTAAAATATCTGCAAAAGCAGATGAACAGTAGTCGGCTGCTCAAAAATGCCATTTTGACAAAATTGACTGCCGATCGACAACAAATAATGCCGACCGGCAATATATATTGCCGATGGCAACAAAACACCAGCCGGTGGCCTCTGGCCATGGCCGGTGATGTGTGGGGATGCCTCACAAGGTATTCCCTACCCCTCCAAGGCAAAACACAACTGTTTGGTGCAAAACCAGACACTAAACAGTCGAGTCGAGAGATCCTGAGGCAAGGCGCGCGAGCCGAGACCTCCGGGAACTCAAGACGAACACAAACATGGATGATCACCGAGTGTTCAAACGGTGACGTCCAAGTCTTGAGGACGGTCAAAAATGGGGTGTCTACAAACAGGCCTTTTTCCCCCATGAGCTTGAGTCTTTTGAAGTTGGGGTATTCATCTTGATGCTAGTTGCTTTATCACCTTGGACTTGTGTGTTTTGGCAAGGAGTGTGTGGTGTTTTGCTGCTTTTTCATCTTAGATCATATGAAGACTGAGAGAGTTTCTGTTTCTTGCTCGATGTTTCCGGTGTTTTGCTGCTTTTACTTTTTACCAATTCTAGACAATGATGAAAACATAAAGATTTCAACCTCAAATCTCAGAGAAACTTGAACATGCTAGAGAAAATTGGACATGCCAGAGAAATTACACATGAGGGAGAAAACTAAGGTGGACAGGGAAAATTATAAATGTCAGAGCAAATTAGACACTGAAAATTAAATGGTAGAGTACTAATTGTTTTCTTGTGGAATACATCTAGCCATAGAAAATTTTCATTCCTAGAGAAAATCAACAAAGCAACATAAACATGCTAGGGAAATTTTCAATAATTGTTAAAATTACATATAGAAATAAAATATAGGCAGAGAAAATTCAAAAAAGAAATATATATCTAGCAAGCACAGAAAATGAATATGATAGAGAAAAGTAAACATGAGAAGTTAGAGAAAATTTCCATTCCACAATTAGCAAGATAAAATAAACAAAGCAACATAAACATGCCATAGAAAATTGCACAACATTGAAACCAATAATTAAACAAAATAAACATACCAGAGAAAATTGAACATGGCAGACAAACAGAAGGGAAAAAACTAAGGTGGCCAAAGAAAATTATAAATTCCAGAGAAACTTAGACACTGACAAGAGAATACTAGGTGTTTTTGTGTGGAATATATATGGCCACAACCAATTTTCATTTCTAGAGAAAATAACCAAAGCAACATAATATGACATAGAAATTTTCAAAAATTGCTACAAAATTACATATAGATGTAAAATATAGCCAGAGAAAATTCAAGAAAGAAATATAAACCTATCAAGCACAGAAAATAAAAATGCTAGAGAAAATTACACATTCCAGAGAAAATTTACAGTCCATAATATTAAAATGCCAGAGAAATTTACATACACAACCAAAGAAAATTAAACATGATAGAGACACACAAGGGAGAAAAGTGATGTGGCCAAAGAAAATTATAAATGCCAGAGAAACTTAGACACAGATAAGAGAGTAATATTACATATAGATGTAAAATATAGCCAGAGAAAAATAAAAAATGAAACATAAATTTAGTAGGCACAGAAATGAAAATGCCTGAGAAAATTATACATTCCAAAAAAAAACAGACATTCCAGAGAAATTTACAAAGCAGAGAAATTTACAGACAAAATCATACAAACATGTTCAAGAACAAGATCAAAAGACAGAGAAATAACTTTTTTCAAAATAAACATGCCAGAGAAAATTCAAAGAAGAAACATACATCAAGCGAATACCAGAGAAATTCAAATGCTAGAGAAACTTACAGATAAAATCACACAAACATGTTCAAGAATAAGTTCAAAACATAGAGAAATAACTATTTTCATTCATGTAGTTTTTTATTACGAAATTGAAATCCTAATTAATGAAAGGTTAATATAAAATGCAATTAACTGTGTTTGCAGAGAAAAACTAGTTGGATTGTAGAAAAACTTACCAGAGTTAGGATGAAATGCTAATTACGAACTGATATGCCCTAAGATGAATATGCGATGTGACGAAGATGAACTGAGATGACGATGAACAGTGAAAACAGGGTTAGAGAAATTTGTGAGGAAGGAATGGGAATGATTTTTGCAGAATATAATAAAACTCTAATTTCGATGGTGAAGATGATATTGAAACCCTAATTCTGCTGTTCTCTTGCTCGTAAAGATGGTTGGATGTTTGTGTAGACGTGCCCGAACGTCCTGGCTCCGCGCGCAAATGGTGCGAAATCCATTTTGTTCTTAGCTACTACAGTTCGGACTCAATGTCACGGTTCTGAATCTAATCTTGCAAAGTGCAATGCAAGACTGATAAATCACCAAAGAGTCCAAATCCGGCAAATCGTTTTGGAAAACTGATTTTAATAAAGAAGTGCCAAACATGGACTGCTTTGCTAGAGACAGAGTCACCACCTAAATGTTTTTGTTTTGGAAAATTTAGAAAACTCTGACTCGTGCCTAAGGCCACATGTCCGTCACCACCAAAGTTGCCTCGGCTTGGGAACTTGGGTACGAGAGAGGAAGGTCACGCAATGAGCACCCCCGCTCGTCCGATCTAAAGATCGGCCTTTACTAACATGATATTTTGTTTTTGAAAACACATGTGTTCTTATTCCGGTTTATTAATCTATCATTACTACGTGATGCGCACAGCATACAAGTATAGTGTAAATTGCCTAAGTTGGAACAAAACATCTATGTTTGTTTGTTTGAAAGTGGTTTGAAGGTGTTACTCGCAAGTAGGCTAAGACGTGGATTTTGCCACCCTCGAGTGGGCTTAGAAAACATGATTTTGCAACTTCGCAAAGTGGGCTTAAAACTCGCATTTTGATGAATTGTTCCAATTCAAGTAATCCAACCTTCATCCATAGGCATTCATGCATTTAATCAATTAAGCAGTTAGCCTCATGGCAAGCATGCTATCATGGCAGTCACTCACACTCATGCAAGGATGCTAAAGCGAAAAACACTTACAGTGTACTCCAAGCCAAAACAACAACTAGTTAGAAATCATGCATGATCGTAGTTTATGTTAAGATGGCTAATGCAACACATGCGAAATGCAACTAAAAATAGGCTCAGCTATTCTAAGATGTCATGTGAATGCAACTTGGTAACATGCTGTTAAACACGTATTCAAGTAAATATATTGAAATACAATGCGGTTAGTATGATGCGCCGAGCCCGATGCATGCAAAACAGATGAATGATGCACGCATGCAAGCATAAGGATGCTAATCAAAACATGACCTAAAATTAACCATCGTAAGCGGTTAAGTAAAAAGGAGAAAGACGTGGGGTTGGAAGACATTCACACACTCACGCACACTTATTACAAAATTCGCCCTCTTGACGGAGGGTCCGAATGAATAATACAATCTATGCTAAGCTATTCTAACTAATCTAATAATCTAATTAGACTAATTATTACATAATCAAATCGAATAACTAGCTAACATTAAGCTAATTATTACAACACATTAACTAATTAACAAATTAGCTAGTTTAATTACAAATTCAAAAGCTAACTAATTAAGTAAAGCTAATTACAAATTACAAAGCCTCAGCTCAGTTCAAAGAGTTCGAAGATGCATGCTTGATCGCCTCGCTCAGAAATCCGTTGCCATGCCTTATGTTGCCTCTGTTTGCATTGTTTTTGACTTCTGAAAACTGTACAAATCTCCAAAACACTTCTGATCCACCTTATGGACATGCTGAGAGGTCATCGGCCAAGAGGTAAGGCCATCGGCTAAGAGATAAGGGTCATCGACCAATTTTGAGGCTATCGGTCAAATATTGTTAGCCGATCGGCACAATATTGTTAGCCGATCGGCACACTACATAGCCGATCGGCCATCTTTTCCTGCAAACTGCTCCTTTTGCTACAGCAGAGTACAAACAGAGGCATGGCAACGTATTTGCAAGAAAATGTTGTGCAACTACACTCCTTATCATGTTTGAAGCTCAAAGGAGTGTAGTGCTCGACTCTCAAGCCATCAATCACACATTTCGATGCATGATGGCCAAAGAGGCCGAGTCGCACAAATTAATATCACATGAATGCACAAAAACATGCTAATGCCTTAAACTCTATCATGTTTGATCAAGAGTGTCGGCGACCGAGGATTGAGGCACGTTTCATCACTTCAAGTATGAAACGTCCCTCGTTCCTTGTGTTTGGCTTGACACCCAAACCAAACACAATGCAAATAACAAGCATGCAAACAACATGGCATGTAACAAGTATGCAACAATGTCATGCAATGCAACTAGCATGCAACAATATGCAAAAATCATGCAATGCGACAAGCATGCAACAACGACAGAATGGAACAAGCATGCAACAACATGCAATCTAACAAGCATGCAATAACACCAAAATGGACTTAAACTAAAATGGACAGACCTCAATCATGCCCAAATCAGTGGCCAAAATGTTGAAATGATGACATGAAATGCAAGACAATGCAAGCACATGCATTGGCTCATCAACTAAGCCTAAGAGCACAACCCTCAAACATAGTGAAGAAGTGATAAACATGGAAGTGTGACAACACTACATGCTCTCAAATTAGTTATGAAATGATGCCAAATCACTCAAACAATACAAGCATAGCATGCTAGGGTCCTTAAAGCATTAAAGCTAGCAAAGAGGACTATACAAGGGACATGCAATATATGGCATAAATGCATGAACCAACCGTGGACAGAGCTCAAATGGGTCAAAACAAAGACTAAAGCATGCTGAGATGGTGACTCAAAGGCCTAGGCATGCATGCATACAAGCTAAGCCACAAACAAGGCAATAATGCACAACCCTTAGAGGCACTCAAAGGGTGAAAGAAGTGAGAACATGGCAATGCTATATGCTCTGAAATGTCATGGTAGATGATGCCAAATCATGTACATGTCACAAATGAAGCATGCTAGGAGGCTCAATACAACCCAAAATAGTCCTAGAGCATGCCAAAACAATGCCAAAACATGCATGGAGCAAAGCCAAAACAAGCTAGCATGAAGGGTCAAAACATAGAGTATGCAAGGCCAATAAGGAGGTTTACACTACACCTACCAAAGCCAAGCATGTGATGACTTAACCAACAAAAATCAGAGTTATGGCATGTCAAACTAACACCAAAAATGGGCTGATACCAAGTCAACACATGCTAAAATAACTAGTTCACTCATTAGGCATGCAAGACTAATAAAGAGGACTTACACTACAAGTGTAAGAAGCAAATGAGGGATGCTCTAACCAAGTAAAAACAGAGTTTTATCATGGCAAAATAGGACCAAATACACACTGAAATGGTGACTCAATAGCCTAGGCAAGATGGCATACACATATGCTCATTCTTAAGGCATAAAGAACCAACCCTTCAAAGCATTGAAAGAGTGACAAATGTGAGGGCATGGCAATGAAACATGCTTTGAAATATCATTCCAAAGGATGCTAAATCACGCAAATAGCCCAAGCAATGCATGCTAGTGGCTTGGAAACTCAAGGCTAGTGAGCTAAAATGCACTATGGCTATACAAAGCATGGCATGCATGACCAAAAAAACATAAATCAGACCTTAAGAATGCTAAAACATGACCAAAATCTTCTTAGAGTTAAGCCAAAATCATGCTAGAATGACATGTTAAAGCCTGATACACATTAGGCTAATTCATGGAATTGCACTACAAGTGCATGGAGCATACAAGGGGCAACCAAACCAAACCTTAACAGAGGTATGACATGGCAAAACATCACCAAAAACATGCTGAAATAGAATCAAATCATGCTAGAAAGGCATGCTACTTCATGAAGCATACAAGACTAGTTTGTGAGAAATACAATACAAGTGTATAAACCATGCAAGGAGTGAGTCCACCAATCAAAATCAGAGTTATAACATGTCAAAATAACACCAAAAACATGCTTGAACTAAGCTAATTTAAACCACAAAAGCATGCTACTATGTGAGGCTAACAAGGCTAGCAAAGAGGATTTACACTACAAGTGTAATAAGCATGCAAGAGGTGACCAAGACGCCCAAAAATAGAGTTATGGAAGGTCTGATAAGTCACAAAAATGAGCCTAAACAAAGCCATAAAGAAGTAAAAACACATGCTCATTTGGTTGGCCATCAACACTAGCAAGCAAGACAATAGGAGAGGGGACCACCCTCTCCTATTTAGGCCCTCAAAATAGGGTTTTTACCACTAAAAATCCTCTGGATTTCAGTGGTTCTAAGGCCAAAAAGAAGTTGTTTGAAAAGTTTGAAAGTTAGCTCACAAGGCCTTACAAGCCAAGAAGCAAAAGGGAGGACAACCCTCTAGCCAACCAAGGCACAAACCAAGAATTTTAGGACTGAAAAATAGAGGAAAAATAGAGGTTTTTTTTAGTTCAACACCACCCCAAAAAACAGCCCCAAAGTAGTGTGAAAAGATGGCCAAGCAAGTGTGTAAAACAAGCTTAAAGGGAGAGAGATGTTACCCTTGATGCACAGCTGCAAAACCAGCCCAAAATCTGAGCTAGAACCACCTTTTGGAGCTCAAACAAGGCTCCAAAGAATCTCAGCCCATTGGTGATAAAGTTTGATCAAGGATGTCTAGGCAAAGGAAAGGTATATCTCCAAGTATACCTCTTGCATGTACACAAGGGCAAAAGGGAGAGCAAACTTGAGGGAAAAGCTGAACTTTAGCTCTGGAATTTGTAGAGAGAGAGAGAGAGAGATTTTAGTGTGAGAAGCTCCCACAATTGCTCAAAAATGTTCTAACCCTTTAGAAATGAGATATTTGGCTCCATATATAGCAAAAGGCAAGAGTTTGGTCGAAAATATCTAAGTATGGGACAGCTGGAGGTTGTGTGGAATAGCTGGAGATGAAATATCTTCAAAAAATCTGAGTTTAGGTCACTCTTGGCCAATCAGCTATCTTTGGTGCCGATCTGCCACTTATCTGCTACTTTTTTGGCCGATCGGCCAACAAAATCTGCTTTTCAAACCCAACTTTAAATGTGCATAACTCCTTTATATGAACTCCTTTTCAGGTCATTCTTGTGTCCAAATTGAAGCCCCAGAAGTCAGATTTCCAATGGTGGAATCTTTGCATCAAAATACCAACTGTGCTAAGAGATATCCCTCTTTTAGTGAAGATTGCTCAGTTTCGATCCAACCGGAATGATGCCCAACTTCAACCAATCATATCTCCTCCATCTGGAACTGGTTTTAGGAGATTCTTCAGTGTAAAATGAAGCCCCGAAAGTCTTCTTTCCAACAGTGGTGGCCTCATAGCTTAAATTCAAGTGCATAGACAGATAGGCCTGATTTAGCGAGGACCACTCGGCTTTCTCTTAGCGATTCATACCCATCTTCTTCTCCAACTTGGTTTCTTCCCTCTTCTCCTCTTTTCTTCAACTCCAAACCCCTAAACAAGGTGTTTTGAAAGATTTTTCAATGATTTCATCTCTCTTTCATTCATTTCCACTTTGTTCTTGCTCAGTTTACCGAAAAGCGCAACATTTAACAAAATGCGAGCCTCGGAACATCATAGGAATTTATTTCAAAAATATTTTGAAAGAGAGGGTTTTAAGATATAAAAACCATCCAAAGTAGCTTTGGTCCATAATGGGGTGTGTGGTTTGGATTTGACGCTCTCCTTGCCGAAGAAATTGAACATTTGCACTGCACAACCTGTATCACTAAGTAGGCAATTAGTAGCACCCAAGTCTTAAGGATGGTAAAAAATAGGGTGTCTACAGTTTGGAATGGAACTCAGTCGTCGAAATCAAGTTTCGTTTATGGGTTGATTTGTGAAGGGTATTTTGGTCCATGAAATAATTAAAATGTTCGCCATATAGTTTAGGGACCTGATGCATCACCCTCTTTTTTGGTGTCCTTTATCCTTTAAATTACTATTATTAGGGACCTTAAAAAAAATTCCCCTATATTTTAAACAAATATTGAGTATATTTATAATTTATCTTAAAATAAAATATAAAAAAGAATTATTAGCATCACATGTGAAGAAACCCTTTAATCGCAATTAAAAGCAAGATATGATTCATTAGAATCCTCTCTCTTTTAATTAGGGGTGTAACTTGGGCGGTTTTAACTTGAACAACTCGAATCCAGCTCGAATTTTTTTAGGGCTTGGACAAGATATTTTTAAATTCGATACGGGCTTGAGCAAAAATTTATAAGCCCGAATTAAATTTGGACGGGCTTGGGCAAATATATCAAACAACCTGAGCAACTCAAAACCCAAATTATACATATATAGATATAAAAAAATATTACATATATATATAAATTATTAGCTATTACATGATATTAAAGTAATTTAGATTATTAAATCATATTGAATATATATTATATATACAAATAACATAAAATCTTACCTTTTTTTTTTTTATTTTCACTCATAAATTGTAAAGATAACTATAGCGGCATCTCCCTGATATTATATAAATTATTTGTTTTAATGGTATTAATGATCTTTTATAGAAAAAAAATGTAAATAGAGTCAAATTTTAATAATTTAATAATGTAGATGCGCGTGCGCGCGCGCACACACACACACAAAAAAATTGAAATTTATTTACAATTCGGGCAATTCGGATTTAACTCAGGTTAGACTTAGGCAGACAATCTCAGGTTATAATTCGGGACTGGGCAAGTCTCAGCACAACTTAAGCTGGGTTTGGATAACTTCCTAACCCGACCGAGTTGCACCCCTAATTACAACAAACCTATTATCCGCATTAAGTTACAATTTTCATGGGTTGTGTTATTTCCTTCTTTTTTATTATTATTATTATTTTTTTATTTATTTTTTTTCCGGGTTTCTCAAACTTAATTGTTTAACTTCATGATGACATTTATTTGAAATTCAGGCAAGATTTAAATTTTTTTTCTAGGTAAGACCTTCTAAAACCTTTTTTTTAATATTTTTCAGTCACCATTAAGTAATATAGCTCATATTTGGATTTTTTTTCCAACCCCCTGACGCCCTTTTTAATAAAAATTTTATCACTTGTTCAAAAGAGTATCAAAATGATGATTTTTGATAATCGTTTTACTGGAGCTTTATATTCATCTGGACATTTTTCTAAAGATTTATCTTTAATATTCACAATTATATCCTAAATGTTCTCTCAAATTTTATATTTTGCTTAATATGTTTAGGTTCTGATTTCAACTGTTAGTTCCAAAATTATCTCCCATTTAATTTAATTTAATTTTTTATTAAATTTTTGGGTGCACATGCCCATTTTCTAAACTAGCAACTGGGACACAAATTGATACTAATAGATCAAATTCATTAAAAATATGATAATTATATTTAATTTTTTTTTAATATTTTGTCCCTCGTAAATAACATTTTATATATAAGCTTAAGGATTTTGTTTCAAATGTTCCTTTACAATAATATATAGTGTCGATAAATTAAAAATTTTGTATTGACAATTAATAATTAAAATTATCCTTTGTTATAAAAAAAAAATGACATAGTTCTAATATTTCACTATTTTAGAATAAAACTATATGAATTTTAAATAATTATCATATTGGTTTTTGAAAGGGAAAAAATTAAAAAAAAAATTAAAAACTTAATGAGAAAGAAAAAAAATCATCGTAACATATTAAAACCACTAAAATCACAGTTAAACAAGCAAATCATTCAAACCAAAAATAGTTTAGCTTAATCTGTTAGGTCAAAAGACTAACCAGTTAAACAAAAATTAATTAATTAAAATTTACAAATTTTATTTTAGTAAAATTTAGACTGTCACTAAATATTGAAACTAATCTATTAATTTAAGTTTAAAATTGACACAATATAAATTTAAAATTATAATAATCTATCTCATAATTTAAAAGGTTTAAACACAAATTTAAAATTATCATAATTATCTCATAATTTTTGTATTAAGGAATAGTAAGAGTGACATTGAGATTATCGATATATTTATATATTTTATAAAAGAGTACTTTTAAGGAGAGATATTATGAGAGTTTTAAAATCTCATACAAAATTATTTTTAAAATCAAAACCTCTATGTGAGATTGTAAAATAAAAATTAAATGGAAGCTAATCAATCGAGATTTTCATAATTATTTAAAATTAAGAAAATCAAAAAAAAAAATAGTATGAGATATTAATCATAAGGTTTCTCACTAAAAAATCTCATTTTGCTTATATAAATGAGAGCATAAGATTCACTTTATGTAAGTGAAACAATTCATTTTTTCCTTCTTTTCTCGATGTGGGATTATAAAATAAAAGTTAAATAGAAACTAGTCAATCCTTAATTGCTTAAAAGTTAACAATTATTTGGGCGGGAAGTTTATTTCTAATCAAACAATCTTAGCTATTTAATCTTTAATTAGGTCAATCTTTAATTTTTTTCGAATCAAATAAATTTAACCAATATATTTTGATAAAACCACTAAAACCGCAGTTAACCTAGCGAATCAGTTAAACCGAAAACGGTTCACCCTATCGGTTAGGTCAAAGGACCAACCAACTTATATAAAAAATTAATTAATTAAAATTTTTAAATTTTATTTTAATTTTAAAATTTAAACTGTCTTGAACTAAAACATACACAATATTATAATATTAAATGGGAGTATAAGGTTTATATAGTGAAACGACTCATTTTTCCTCATTTTCCTGATGTGGGATTGTAAAATAAAAGTTAGCAGTTGTTTGGATGGGAAGTTCATTTCTAATCAAACAACCTCAGTCGTTCATTTTTTAATAAGGTCAATCTTAGTTTCTTTCAAATCAAACAAATGTAAGTAATATATTTTGATAAAACAGATAAAATTGCAGTTAAACCAGTAAATCAGTTAAATAGAAAACGATTCAGCCTAATCGGCTAAGTCAAAAGATCAACCAATTTACAACAAAATTAATTAATTAATAAAATTTAAACCATCTTGAACTGAAACATGCACAATACTATAATATTAAATGAGAGTATAAGATTCAGTTTATATAAGTGAAACAACTCACTTTGTTTTTTCTTTTCTTTTCTCAATGTGTGATTATAATTATTTTAAAGTTAAATATTATGACAGTTTCAAAATTTCATACAAAATTATTTTAAAATCAAAACCTCTATGTGGGATTGTAAAATAAAAGTTAAATGGAAGCTAACTGTAGACACCCCATTTTTTATGACCATTACGACTTGGATGTCCTTACTTGCACACCCGATGATGAGTTTATTTGCTCGTCAAGTGCTCGGACTCCTCAGCAGAATGCCACATCTTTGAGCCTTTCAAACCCTACACTCTTGTTGCCTCATTCTTGGACCAAGCCTTGGTTCTTTAAGCCTGTAGCTTCTGGTGGCCTACCAGCCACTGCTAGAGGCTACCGGCCATCACTTTTGGTTACCAACCACTGATGTGGCCTGTCGGCCGCCAGTGATGGCCGGCCGGCCACCGGTGTCTTTTACAGATATTTTGTGACAGCTGTGCCAACTGTTTGCACAGATGCATGCATCTGCCCCCACGTGTAGGGCTGGATGTTCTTGAGGAGAATTCATGCTTTCTATATATATGAGGCCTCTCTCTCATGTTTGAAGGTTAGAAAAATTTGAGATCAAAATTTTTCCTCTCTCTAGCAAATTTCTACACTTTAGCCTATATACTCTCAACCTTAGCCATACACCCTTAACCAAATCTCTCTATATTTGAGTTGAGGTATCTTTGAGGCTTGTTGGAGCTCTTCAGGGTGTTGTTTGTTTGGCTTTGTTGCTTGGAATTGGTTTTCCTCTTCAAAGGTATAAGGCTTTGCCTATTTGCTTCCTTTGTCTACTCTTTTTCTTGCAATATTCCAACTGTTTTTGCACTGTAAAACTTCTATATTTTTGGGCTGAAACTTGGGTCTTAAGGCCATTAAAGGTTGAGGGGTGGTTCACCTATCTTTGTACCTTGTTTTGGATGCTTTTGCCCTTGTGTTTCCCACCCTTTTACTATCTTTTTTTGAGCTTTTAAACACTAATTTTCAGAGCTTTTTCAGTGCCCAAAATCATATTTTGAAGTCCAAATTTGGAGGGGTTAGCCTCCCTTCCTTGTGTCTTGCTTACTGGCCTAGCTTGTGCTATGTTTTAGCTTATTAATATAGCCATTTTTAGCTTAATTTCAACATGTTTTAGGACTTATTTTAGACTGTTTTAGCACTTTTTTGGACTTTTGGTTGCATTTGAGCTTTGTTTTGCATGTTTGTAATGTAATAGCCCTCATGAGTTTGGTGTTCTAGCCCTTAGACACCGCCTCCTTTGAGTTGATAGCATTTATTTATGCTTTTCTCACTTATTTTTAGCACTAATAATCTCTGCAACCTCCCTCCTTTCTTAGTTTTTGTTTTTCTGTGAGAGTTGTTTCAAGTCTCTTGTTCTTTTAAGCATGAGATTGAGGTTGTCATGCTTAATGGTTTAATCCCTTTTAGGGGTTCATTATCAATGGCATGACATCTCTTTAATGTCTTAAATTAACTCTTGGTTTGATGCTTCACTCCATTAGAGAACTTTTAATTCACCTTTGGACTCAATGAACTAAATGATGGATGGTAATCTAAAATGAAGTAATTAAAATTGAGGCTAAAATAGTACAAGATAAGAATTTGGTGGTGTTCAATCAAACGTTAATTGAACACATGGAAACTTGGGCTATTTCGTACTCACTAGTGATGAAATGATTCAAGTTTCTAGGGTCACCACTTCCCTTGATCAACTCATGATAGGGAGGAGGTTTGTGTCTTATTTTGTTGCATTTATTGAACTTGCACACTTTGGTTCACAAGCCATCATGCAATGAAATTGCTTGAGTTGGTGGTTTGTGGCTTAAGTTTACTTCTCCTTTGATTTGTTCATGAAAAGGAGGGGTGAATTGTGCAGACAACCCTTGAGAATACCGTATACATGCTCTGTTTGTTCTCTGTTGCAGCAAGGTAAACTAGGCAGCAGTGGCTGGCAGGCCCTCATAACTGGCCGGCTGGCCACTGATGAAAAATTCAGCAGTGTGTTTTTGAGGTAGAGCAGAGCTATTCTGGAAATGGGCAATAGTGTATGTTTTCTCTGTGCAACAAAAGCTCTTCGAAAGCAAAACAGTGGCCTTTTTGGGTGAAAACCGAGCATGCGCATGAACATTCCTCGTTTCCTGAGGCAGAGTAGTTAGCTTAGTACTCAATTGTGTAGCTTAATTACTTCTTTTAATTGCACTTGTGTTGTAATTATTAATTAACTAAAATAGTTAATTCATTTGTTGTTGTAATAATTAGTTAAGTAGTTTAGCTAATTTAATTTGTGTTGTAATAATTAGCTTAGCTTAAATAGTTAGCTAATTGATTAGGTTAGTTCGTTTGGACTCTCCTTCGTGAGAGCGCAATACTGTAATAACGTATATGTCTTCCAACCCCTCGTCTTTCTTCCTTTTATTTACTAGCTTATGATGGTTAGTTTAGGGACATTATGTTTTGTTTAGCATTCTTCATGTTTGCATCCACTTGTCTTGCATACATCGAGGCTCGATGCATCATTCTAACTTACATTGTTAGTTTAAATATTTCTTTGAATACATTCTTAGGCCGCATGCTATTTAATTGATTTATATGCCATGTTAAGTAGCCGAGCCTATTTAGATTGCATATCACATGTGTTGCATTAGTCATATTGCATAGTTAGGAATCATGCATTTTTTCTAACTCTTTTGTTATTTTGGCTTGGAGTACTAGGTGAGCCTTTACTCGCTTTAGCATAATTACATGAGTGTGATTGTTTCCATATCTAGCATGCTTGTCATGAGGCTAAGTGCTTAAGTGTTCAATTTCTTGAATGCTTGTGATGAAGGCTTGTTGCTTGAATTGGGATAAATTGAGCAATGTTCATATGCGATCACTTTTTTAAGTGGTACATATTCGAAACAATTTTCAAAACGAACATGAATCAGGTGTTCCAATTCTTGCAAAGTTAGTCTATACTTGTGTGTGTTCGCATCACATAGTAATGCTAGCCTAATAACCGGAACAAGAACATATAATGTTGATAAAAATCATATCATGATTAGTAGAGGCCGATCTTTGATCGAGCGAGCTGGGGGGGCTCAATTCATGACCTTCCCCTCTCGTACTCATACCTAAGTTCCTGAGTTGAGACAATCTTCGTGATGACAGACACGTGGCCTTTGGCATGAGTCATGGGTTTCCTAAATTTTCTAAAACATTTAGGTGGCGACTCTGTATTTGGCAAAGAAGTTCATTTTTGGCATTTTGATTCAAAATCGATTTTCTAAAAAATTTGTCGGATTTGGACTATTTGGTGTTTACCTATTTCACATTTCACTTGTGAAATCAGATTTAGAATTTCGGGAGTCCGATACTGTAGGGCTTATTAGTCTTCCGAAAGGGGGCGCAAAAAAGTCAAGTTACAATTTCTGGCGACTCTGCTGGGGACATTAGAGAACTTGACTCGAACTTCATGATATGAAATTTTATCTACACTTATATGTTTCTTTGCATTTGCATTTGCATTGGTGTGCCTAAGTCACTGTGTTTGCCATCTATTATTCTTGGACGATTTGCCGGAGGCTTGCCTAAAAGCTTGCCAAAAGGCTGACCGGTCATGGGCTCTGCCATGCTGGGAACACGAACCTTAGATCTGGACTACCGCTATACCGTTTGATCCTCCTTTCAGCTCTCGGTGTTAGGGGCAAGAGGTATATTAGGTAGTCTTGTTGAGGTACCTTTTTTTACCATTTGGCCTAGTTGTATATCGAAAGCCATAGAGACTATTCCAAACTAGAACAGGATGCTCACCCAAATGCAGGAATTGGGTGAAACCACTTTGTTTGAACAGTGAACCCAGTTCTTGACGAAACTAGGACCATGTAACCCAACCCCCTCATAGGGGTTTTTTGGCTCTCACTTAACTGGTATGTGCTTTACAGTGAAACTGTACAGGAATGTGCATATCAATTACAAGTTTGGTATCAGATTTGGGGGCAAAATTCAGTGTTGAGTGCAGTCCTACAACTTTGATTACATCTGTATGTTGTTAATATCTGAGCTGAGGTGCTATGCGGTTTCTGATTATTTCTTTCTTTTTGCTTTATTTCTTTTTGCTAGATAGTTAAACACAATAGCTTTGGACAATTCGAATATCCCCCAAGTGCTCTGGACTCGTCGTAGAAGGCTTTGCAAAGCCAGGGATCTGGTTAGGGGACAACCTGTGTTTACTTCACTCCCACCAATTACGAGACGAAAGAGAGTTAGACAGAGTTCAATGGTCCAATTTCTACAGTAGTCACCCCTCAATTCACCTGCATCCAGTCAGGCTCAGGGACAGTCTTATATATCTAGGCCAGCACGAGATCACTCACCTATCCCGATGACACAGTACCCTTCAGTCAATATAGAGGAATTGATCCATCATCTCCAGCAAACAGTTGAAACCATGCAGCAAGATGCTGCTCGTCAGGCTGAAGTCACAGCCCATCAAGCTGAGGTAATAAACAAGCTGCAACAACAACAACCACAGCCGGCAGTGGCTTCTGCATCTCATGTACCTCCTTTGGGTATCCCAGCACTCGGAGTCACTGCCCATGCTGCCAATACCCATGCTGAGAATCAGGGCAATCCGATAGATCCGATCCCACCACAAGCCTCCAAGGCACCTGTGTATCAAACTGAGGCTTCGGAGAATCAGGGCAATCCGATAGATCCGATCCCACCACAAGCCTCCAAGGCACCTGTGTATCAAACTGAGGCTTCGTTTGAATTTGAAGTTGACCCGACTGTACTTAAGGTCAACAAGCTGGAGAAGCTTTTCAAGCAAGCATAGGGTGTTAACTTAATCCCGAATATTGAGGATGGATATACTGACTCTGCAGTAACCTTGCCAGATCTGTTCAAAATTCCACACATCGATCGATTCGATGGCTCTGGAGATCCCATGGTTCATCTGCGGTTGTTCTTAGGCATCTTGCAGCTGATGGGCCTGACCATACTTCAAAAGCTCTCTCTCTTTGGTCGGACCTCCTCAGGAATAGTAGCTATTTGGTATGCAAAGTTGGAGGATTCTATAAAGCAGTGTTGGGAGGAAATGGTTGAGGCCTTCGTTGCACAGTACTCGTTCAACACACAAATCGAGGTCACAACTCGTGATCTTGAGGCAAAGTGCTAGGAGTCAAAGGAGGGTTTTTCAGAGTTTGTGACGAGGTGGAGGGCTAAGGCTTCAATGATGAATACTAGCCCATTTGAGAAAGATCAGATAAGAATGGTGGTTCGTAATATGCACGAAAATTATTGCAGAAGATGATCGTCCTACCGCTGTTCACATTCACTGAGCTTTATGAGATGGGGGTTTAGATTGAAGACGCCATGAAACAAGCGCTGATAACAGATGAGAAAGAGCAAGCGAAGAGGCCTTTTGTGCGCAGTTGCAATACAACCACCAGTGATAGCACTGTCACACGGCCTTCGGATGTAAGCATTGTCACCACCATGACCAAGACTGCCAATCCCTTTGCCAATACAGCACCACAAACTTCAGCCAATGTTGTCCGCTCCCGGAGGACCTTTACCCCACTCCACATGTCTCTATCCCAAACCATGAAGGTTCTGATCAAAAAGGGACACCTTAGACCATTAGAGCCTCGCCCACTACCTAATCTCCTTCCACCTAAACATAACCCAGCCAAGTACTGTGCGTTTCACCAGTAGGATAGTCACGACACTAACCAATGCTTTAGACTACGTCATGAGATTCAAGATCTCATCGACAACAAGGTGATCGCACCTCCCAAGAAACCAAATGTAACTACAAACCCTCTCCCATCCCACAATCAAGTTCCTCCACCCTGGTATTTAAACCTAATCTATACACTAGCCATCCCCTACGACCCTAGTGTATATATTATCCCTTCTTACCTACCAAGACCGACGGTGTTCATTCCTGAAAGCACGGATTTGTGCATGATGGACACGTCCGCACCACAACCTAAACCTGTGGTGGTGATAGTTGCAGTAGAAGGGAAGCTAGTCTTGGAGGAAAGTATTAGTCTGTTGCAAGAGAGTTCTGAGGACTTGTCTGATGGGGGGTATAATCCATGCTGCTACATTATGCCGATTGATCAAGCCAAGCTGGAAGTGGTGTTGCTAATTGTGGTGGAGGTCAATGTAGTTAGAGAAGACGGCCCAAGTCAAGGATTGGATGATTTGGTGGAACAAGAGGAGGATATAGACAATCTGTAGTTCTTTGACGAACAAGATCAAGGGGACGTGCAGATTGACTGGTTCGATTTAAATGGATCAATGAACCACTCTGCGTGGCTTAGTGATGAGCCGGACAAGGAGGAAAAAACTAAAACGAAATCGCAGGAAAAGGAAGCAGGAATTGCTGCAGTGGCTGGAGTGGCCGATGAAAAGGGAAAACTGCTGGAGAACACCGACATGAAAAATTCAGCTCAGGAACTGGGTATATGTACTGTGGACACAGAATAGGAAGTTGCATTGAAGCGAGAAAGGGGTGAAGACAACCAAACAACTATACTGGTTCAATACCGTGCAGGGGATATTTGCGATGTGAAAGTGATCCGAATGGAGCCGGACAACTGTTTGTCGACTGCCGAGGGTGTATGGTGGGATGATGATGATCTACATCTGGCTTACACCGATGAAGACTGGGGTGAGGACCTTCCAGACAATACGTGGTACATGGAAGAAATAGACCACATGACAAGAAGTGGGCAGTTTTTCAAGCCACCGCACTTAGATCAAGCTGAAGCATCTGGGAAAGACAGAGAGGTTGAGAAACAAAAAAGAGAAGCAGTGGGAAGAAGAGGCAGTGTTGAAGTAATTGAAGAAAATCCAAATCGATATCTCAATCTAGGGTCTTCTTATGGCCTCTTGGGTACATCGACAGGTAGTACTGTCAGCAATGGACAAAGTCAAACTATCCATTAACACTACCCCTGAATAGTTTGTGGGATTGGTCTTCCTGGGTGGCGTTGCGTCAACTTTAGCCTTCTCTGATAAGGAATTGCCACCAGAAGGCTTAGCACACAACAAGCCCTTGTACATATTTGTTGAGTGCAGGGAAAAAAGGGTACCGGTGGTGTTGATAGACACCGGTTTGGCCATCAACCTCTGTCCTTCCCGCACAGCTTATGCCATCGGCTTAAGACGAGCGAATTTTGTGCCTACAACCTAGGTGATTTGGGCATATGATAATACAAGTAGGGGAGTCATAGGCATGATGCAGATCAGAGTTCAAGTGGGCCTAGCTCAACAAGAAGTTGAGTTCCATGTCTTGGATGTGCCGGTCACTTTCAACTTACTACTAGGGTGACCCTGGTTACATCCTGTGAAAGCTGTCTCCTCCACTCTCCACCAAATGTTGAAATACCCTTATGGGAAATGAGTGACGATTGTCTTCGGGAATGCATCCATTCACCCGCTAGAGGTAACTACACCAGTGCTGGAGATTGTTCATGGCGAGGAGGATGTATTCCTCTCAAGGTTTACTCTGGCTGAGGCTCAAGTTGTACAAACCATGCTGGCCGCTGATGAGGGCATGTATGTCAGCGTCCAATCTATCTATTTCATAAACAAACTATAGCATGTCCTAGGAATGAGACTTAAAAGAAGTGGCCAGAAAGGCGTTACGGCATTGACAAACGTGCCGCACAATCCACATGCCTTTGGTTTGGGCTATGTGCCTACCAAAGAGGATTGGATCAGGAAGAGCGAAGAAATGAAAGGCAGAGCCAAAGCTAAGCAGGTTGCGAAATGCTATGAGCTTAATCACAGTCCAATCCAGGGAACGTTGAATGACCGCTTTGTTAGAGAGAGAGAAGATTTCCCCTTTTGCAGTTTTCTCGAGCCCTGGATGAATTCCACGAATCAGCATGTTCCTAGGTTCGAAATCTTCTTCGACTTGCAGCTGCAAGATAGTGATACTGAGGAAAGGGCTAAACCAAGTACTGAAGTTGAAAAAAGCATGGAAAATGACTTGGACAACAACGAACTTGGAGTAGGGGCAGCACTGGCATGACTCCTTACAGATCCTGTAGCTAACTCAGAGAACTTAGGGGATAACCTTACCATCTCCATGATTGGGGACCAACCAGGTGTGAACCCATCTAGTAGCATTTTGGATACGTCTGAAGCACTATCTCTCATTTGGCAGTTGGAGGAGCGCTGCCTGTCTAGTTTTTAGTCGGGTGATGAGCCAGAATCTGGTTCCACAGAGTCTATGGAGTCAGAATTAGATTCCAGTTCTTCTGAGTCCGAGTCTGGTATTCCTGGGGGTGATAACCCGGATGCCAAGGTCTTGTCCAGGTCCTTTTTTTCTTTTGCTTTTGAGTTGGTTGTAACAGAAGAGCTAGACCTTATGAATGAGAACGATGTTGATTTTGAGTATTTCTCCGTGCTGCTTATTTATTGCATTGACCAAGATTTTCAGAATTTTAATGAAAACGAAGAGGAAGGAATTCCATTGGTTTTGAAAAACTTGATTAATCGAGAGGATGAGAGGTTTGTAAAACCCTGTGCTGATGAAATCATTGCTAATAATGTGGGTACTGAGAAGGATCCGCGTCTGGTCCAGATCAGGTCAACATTGTCTTTAGAGGAGCGCGAGCGCTTAGTCGCTTTGTTAAAAGATTTCAAAGATGTTTTCACATGGTCCTATGAAGACATGCCTGGAATCGATCTTGAGATTGTACAGCATTGGATCCCTCTTGACCCCGAGGCCCGACCTGTCAAGCAGAAGCTGCGTAGAATCCGTCTGGATTGGGCATTGAAAATCAAAGAAGAGGTCACTAAGCAGATTGATGCAAGGTTCTTGCTAGTATCTGAGTATCTAACTTGGTTGGCCAACATTGTCCTAGTGCCAAAAAAAGATGGTAGAATCCGGGTCTGTGTGGACTTCCGAGACCTGAACAAAGCCAGTCCAAAGAACGACTTTCCTCTGCCGCACATCGATGAGTTAGTGAATTTCACTACAAGCCATACATTGTTGTTTTTTATGGATGGGTTTTTCAGGTACAACCAGATTCTGATGGAGCCTGAGGACAGAGAGAAAACCACATTCACTATGCCGTGGGGAACCTACTGCTACCGGGTTATGCTGTTTGGGCTGAAGAATGTTGGGGCTACCTATCAAAGGGATATAACCACTATTCTGCATGACATGATCCACAAGGAGGTTGAGGTGTACGTGGACAACATGATTGTCAAGTCCAAAGAAAGAGAGGGCCACTACACCGCCTTGAAAAAATTCTTTCAATGGATCAGAGAATACAGGTTGAGGTTGAACTCGCAGAAGTGCACTTTCGGCGTAACAACAGGGAAAATGCAGGGCTTTTTGATCACATAGAAGGGCATCGAAGTAGATCCCTCCAAAATTAAGGCCATCCTAGAAATTTCACCACCAAGGACTGAAAATAAGGTACGAGGCTTTCTATTAATTCATAAGATGGTTTATTGCCAAATTAACCTTGACTTGTGAACCACTATTTGGTCTGCTGAAGAAAGGAAAGAAATTATGATGGGATGATCGATATCAATTTGCTTTTGTGCAGATTAAGGAGTACCTTCAGAATCTACCAGTGTTATCGCCGCCAGAGTCGGGAAAGCCTTTAATTATGTACTTGTTAGTAATAGATACAACTATAGGCTGCATGCTCGCTCAAGAATCTAAGGATAAGGTGGAGAAAGCCATCTACTACTTAGGTAAGAAAATGCTAGAGTACGAGACCTGTTACATGCTGCTGGAGAAACCTTGCCTAGCCTTAGTATGGGCTACCAGGAAGTTGAGGCACTACTTGTTAGCTCACTCTATAATCCTGGTTTCAAGATTAGATCCCATCAAATATCTCTTTGAGAAACCAGCGCTTATGGGTAGGCTAGCCCGTTGGTTGCTTCTCCTCTCCGAATTTGATATGAAATATGTCACTCGCAAGTCGGTCAAGGGGAGAGCGGTAGCGGAGTTCCTAGCAGATCACCCAGTAGAAGGGGATGAAGCGGTGGAATACCTATTCCCAGATAAAACCATTCTGCAAGTTGAGGAGGAGACTTGGACGATGTACTTTGACGGAGCGTCCAACCAATATGGTTATGGGATAGGTGTGTTGCTAATAGCACCTGACAATTCCCATATACCTTTAGCCTTAAAACTCTGGTTCAAGGTATCCAACAATGAAGCAAAATATGAAGCGTGTATCGCTGGTTTAGAAGCCGCCCTGGAACTAGGGACAAAAAGATTGGATGTTATCAGGGACTCGAACCTAGTTGTTTCTCAAGCAAATGGAGACTGAAAAGTCAAAGAAGGAAAGATGAAGGTTTATCACCGAACCTTGGACGTTCTGATTCCTAGGTTTGAAAAGATGACTTTCATGCATCTACTGAAAGAGAACAATAGGTTCGCTGATGCTTTATCAACTCTATCTTCTATGTTAGACATCTCTTTGGGAGTTTGGATGCGTCCGATCACCATTAAGCAAAAATACACGCCGACCTACGAAACTATCACCATAATAGATGAAACGCAAGACAAGAACCCTTGGTACTACAATATTTGAAACTTCTTGGAAAATGAGATCTATCCACTAGGGGAAAATGCTAAGGACAAAAGGGGAATACGGCAAATAGCCATCCAATTTATTATCTGCGGAGGTAAACTGTATAGGAGAGGTCATCTGGGAATGCACAAGTTGTGTGTCAAAGAAGAGGAATCAAAGCACCTAATGGAGCCCATCTATGGAGGAGAGTGCGGAGCACACATGAATAGAGTGATGTTAGCCTAGAAGATTCTCAGGCAAGGTTACTACTGGTCCACCATGGAGGAGGATTGTATTGGTTTTGTTCGGCGATGCCACAAATGCCAAATTCATGCCAATCGCATGAATATTCCACCATCAAAGCTGTACAACATGATTTCTCCATGGCCTTTTTCAGTCTGGGGAATCAATGTCATTGGTGCAGTCACATCAAAAGGGTCGAATGGGCATGAATACATCTTAGTGGCAATTGCTACTTTACAAAGCGGGTGGAAGCTCAGTCCTATGCACTGTTGAAAGCATCGCATGTGGCCAAGTTCATTAGGAACAATATCATTTGCCGCTACGAAGTCCCAAATGAAATCATATCAAGTAATGGCTCTTACTTCAAAAAAGAGGTGATAGGCTTGTTGGAGAAATACAATGTGGCTTTCCATAAGTCATCTACATATTGGCTGCAAACCAATGAAGCTGTTGAAGCCGCCAACAAGAACATCAAGAATATCTTGCAGAAGATGGTTGAGACCTACTAGGATTGGCAAGACAAATTGCCATTCGCACTCTGGGGTTACAGAACTTCAATCCGGATGTCTATAGGGTTGACTCCTTATTCTCTTGTCTATAGGATGAAGGTTGTTTTGCCAATTGAAATAGAAGTCCCGTCACTGTAAGTTATGGTTGAGTGTCAAATAGCAGAGGCAAACTGGCAGCAGAGTAGATTCGAGGAGTTGATGTTGTTTGATGAGAGCAAGCGGAAAGTATTGTATCACATTCAGGGCTACTAGCGCCGAATTGCTAAGGCTTTTAACAAGAAAGTTAAGTCCCAGAATCTCAAAGAAGGAGATATGGTGCTAAAATATAACTAAGCTTTCATCCATGACCCTAGGGGCAAGTTCAGACCCAATTGGACTAGTCCTTACGTCATCAAAACTATCTGGTCGGATGGAGCTATTATTCTCATGGACCTGGATGGCCTGGAATTCTCACAATCGATCAACATAAACAAGTTGAAGAAATACTATCCCTGAGAGGCTCGCTAGGATGAAAACCCGGAAGGGCGACCTAGGAAAAATTTAGGGCATGAAAAATTAGAAATAAAGAAAAACTGAGCTCGCAAGGTTGAAAACCCTAAAGGGCGACTTTGGCAAAAGTTAGAGCGCAAACAGAGAGAGTTAATACTTGAGTGAACCTGAACCGAACTACGTAAGGCTTGATTCCCATTTTTTTGGGATACATAGGCAACTTCATCCTGAAGTTCAGCCGTAATCACCTCCAACTCAATTGTCCTATCCATGTGTCTGATCAGGTCATCTTTGTCTATCCTTTATCTGAAAGTTCAGTTGTGATCTTCATTCTGAGAGAAAAGCTAGTTGCAATGCAGAGCAGTGGCGTTCAATCAAGGGGCAGTTTTGATCTTTTGATTCGAAGTTGTACATCTCGAGGATTGATTCCGTGCACGTCAGGTGGTGATCCTTGTCGAAAATGGTTTTGGAAAGTTTTAATAAAAGTTAATTTTGTTCAAATTTTACTTTTTACAATTTAGACCATTTTTGGACAAAAAGGAAAATTTTTAGTGCTCACAACTTTAATTTCATTGATTTCAACATGAAGTTCTCCAACATTCTGACACAAATCAAAGTTGCTTTTATTACATCATAAAACTTGAAAAGAAAGGTCAAAGCAATAAATTAGGGGCATAGATGAGTCAGGTGCTCCTGCTTCCTCTACTCATGCTTGTGGAAGCTTCTGAAGCCAAAGTGGGCCCGATTTGTGCCTCTTCCTCGGGCCAAGCCAAACATTCTCCAGAAAGGACGCAATTGAAGCTAGGAGCAAGGGTCAGAAGCTCTCTCGTCCTCCAAGTAGTGAGGTACCTAGCCAAGTGAGAACCATAGATGGGGAATGAAATCGGGTACTTTACCCCTCCTTTGGGCAAGTCTGGTCATGCCCAAACTGGCATCTGAACCGGAAAGGAAGTAGAACACACAATGTATAAGACAGATCAATTGTATGCCAGGCTGCTGAGCCATGCTGTAGCTCATCTCGGGCAGATTAAGCTAGGGACAATGCCAAGCTATGTCAGTAGCAAACCTGTTGCACATCCACTCACACTACCATCCCTCGTTGGGGAAATCCACTAGTCGGTGGTGGAAGAAATAGCCTCAAGCTGAGTACTCAGGACAAGAGTCCACTACCTTCAGCTTATCTATAAGCCACACTTGGGGAGGGAAGAAAGAAAAAAGAGATTAAAGAATAGAGAGATGTATGTTGAGAGAAAAGTGAGAAAAGAACTTTGAGAGAAAAACAGAGCATGAGTGTCGAGAGATGTGAGAAACATATATGAGCAAAGGTAGGAAACAATACCTGAAGAAGTAGTGGGCTTCTCACGAATTTGGTGGTCTCCCTCCGATGAAAGGCATCCAAACCCATCAAGGTCTCGGCCAGTGCCAAGCCAATGCAACTTTTGCCTTCTTTCAAACCTTGGGCCACTTCGGTCAACTGAATGCTGGACCCACCGAAACCAAGGGCAAGAAGGAAATGAGCAAGCATACATAAGCAAAGGGCATGTTGTCGAAAACCCCGCCAGAGAAGGTCGCCTCTGTCACCAATATCAGAAAATCAATGAATCAGGCTAGGTATATCAAGCTCTCCGTTGTGAGCCAAAGATTGAGCCTCGTGCAGGGTAAGCCCACACATCTGTCCCAAAGCTTGGGCGTGGCCAAAACAAGACTAAGGTCTGATTTCCTCATCGCATCGAGATTCCATTAGTGCGTGGAATTTTTCAATTGTCGGGCATATTTCTTGCCCCCCAAAGCGAAAGACATGTGTAATCGGGTCCTAGCATTTAGCCACGGCATGAAAAACAAAGTGGAGTACGGCTTAGCAGAAAAAAGTGTATTTAAGCCGAAACCCCAAAAATTCACCTTTTTCGTACCTTCCAAATTCGCTATCCATACCGTGAGATTTTCGGCAAGAAATGGCTCCATTTGTGAAGAATTTGCAGCTAAAATGAAGATCTGAAGGAGAAATCACAAAGCTTAACCTTTTGTAGAAGATAAGGCAGTGAGTGGAAGCTAGCTGTCAACAATCTGGAGGTGCTTCACATTGGTGGCCGGCAGACCACCTCTTGTGGCCGGCATACGGCCGGTAGGCTCTGTCTGTGGTCAACAGCCTTCTTTTCAGGCTCTGTTGTCCACCTGTGTGCCGGGCAATGCTGGAAACATGTGTTTTGTCTTGATCTTTGTATTTTAAGGTCTTGTTTTGAATCTTTTTGGTTTTAGCAAGCTTGTTTATTTGTATTCAAGTTGTTGTTTTGCTTATTGAGTTGTATGTTGCTTTTTGTATTTCGTTTGGTGGTCAGCTTAATACCCGATTAAGAACATTGTTTCAATCAAGCGTTCTCTTGGAAACTTCGATTCCATGTCCATTTTCATGCAAATATGGTGCTTGTGATGCAAAAATAACAACACTTTTTTATAAAAACTCCGAGGTTTTATTCCAATCATGATTTTTACAAAAGAAGAGTACAAGTTTGAAAGCAATAAAACCTATTTGAGGCTATACATGTGCTAATGCTACTAAACAAAAAGAAACTAAGTGTAGACACCCCATTTTTGATCGTCCTTAAGACTTGGGCATTACTGATGGTTTACTTAGTGATGCAAGCTATGCAGAGCAAAGGTTCAATTTCTTCGGCAAGGAGAGAGTCAAATCCCAACTTCACACCCCTTTTTGGACCAAAGCTATTTTGAATGGTTTTTAGACCTTAAAACCCTATTTTTCAAAATATTTTTGAAATAAAGTTTCTACGATGTTCCGAGGCTCGCATTTTGTCAAATGTTGCGCTTTTCAGTAAACCGAGCAAGGACAAAGTAAAAATGAAAATCTTTGAAAAATATTTCAAAACACCTTGTTTAGGGGTTTGGAGTTGAAGAAAAGAGGAGAAGAGGGAAGAAACCTAGCTAAGGAAGAAGTTGGGTATGAATCGCTAAGAGAATGTCAAGCGGTCCTCGCTAAATCATGCCTATCTATCTATACACTTGGATTTAAGCTATGAGGCCACCATCATTGGAAAGCTTACTTCCGGGGCTTCATTTTTCACTTAAGAATCTCCTAAAGCCGAGTTCGGATGGGGGAGATATGATTAGTTGAAGTTGGGTATCGTTCTGGTTGGACCGAAACTGAGCAACCTTTACTAAAAGATGGATATCTCTTAGCACATATGGAATTTTGAGGTGAAGCTTCCAAATTTGGAAAGAAGACTTCCGGGGCTACAGTTTAGGCTCAAGAATGACCTGAAAAGGAGTCCAGATGAAGGAATTAGGCTTTCTTCAAGTCAGGGACCAACATTGATTTTTTCCATCGGCCTCTATGGAAGTCTATCGGCCACAATTTGACCTCAACAGCTATATGCCAGCCAAAAGTGAACATTATCGGCCACAAATGGTGGCCGGTCGGCACCAAAGATGTCCGGTCGGCCAAAAGTGTCCATAAAGCCCAGAATTGACAGATATTTCTCCTCCAGCTGTTATACACTGCATCAGATATTTCCAAATGAGATATTTCGACCAAAAGCTCTTATTTTGCTATATATAGAGCCAAAAATCTCATATTCAAGACTTAGAACTTCTTGGACAAGTATGGGAGCTTCTCACTCTAAAAAGTCCCTCTCTCTCTCTCTAGAAATTTCAGAGCTAAATCTCTGCCTCTCTCTCCTTCTCTTGTCTTTGTGTGCATAACAAGAGCTATACTTAGAGATATACCTCTCCTTTGCTTAGGCACCCTTGATCAAACTCAACTAGCATTGGGCTGAGGTTCTTTGAGGATCATTTTGAGCTCCAAAAGCTGGTTTTAGCTCAGAGTTTGGACCTGTTTTGCAGCTGTGCTTCAAGGGTAAGCATCTCTCTCTTTTAAGCTCATTTTGTACACTATCTTGGCCAACTTTGCATGCTTGTTTTACCACCTTTGCAAACTATTTTTGGCTTGGTTTTGAACTGAGAAAATCTCTGTTTTTTAGTCCTAAAAATGATGGTTTAGGCCTATTTTGTGTTAGGGGGTTGTCTCTCCCTTTTGTTCCTTAGCTTGTATAGCTTTTGAGCCATCTTCTAAGGCCTTTCAAAATAAATTTTTGTGGCCTTTTCACCACTAAAATCCAGAGGATTTTCAGTGATAAAAACCCTATTTTGAGGGTCAAATGGGTGGGGGTTGTCCCCCCTCCTCTTCTCTTGTTTGCATCTCTTATTGGCCTATCAAATGAGCATGTGTTTCTACCATTTTGAGGCTTAGTTTAGGCACTTTTTTGTGACTTTTAGGACCTGTCTTAACTCTGTCCATGGCTGGTTTGGTCACCTTATGCATGCTTTATACACTTGTAGTGTAATTCTTGCAAACTAGCCTTATATGCCTTATGAAGTAGCATGTTTTTTAAGCATGTATGGGCTCCATTTAAGCATGCTTTTGGTCATTATTTAGCATGTCATGACTCTGTCTAAAGTTGGTTTGATGGTCTCTTGCATGCTCCATGCACTTGTAGTGCATTTCCATTCATTAGCCTAATGTGTATCATGCTTTTGATCATCATTCTAGCATGCTTTTGGCTCGACTCTAAGAAGATATTGTTCATGTTTTACCATGTTTAGTGTCTGATTCATGGTTTTTTGGCCATGCATGCATTGCTTTGTATAGCCATGGTTCAATCTTGCTCACTAGCTTTGTGTATTGAGTCCATTAACATGCATTGGTTGGACTATTTTCATGATTTGGCATCATTTGAAATGTTATTTCAGTCCATATAATGTTTCCATACACTCACTTTTGTCACTCTTTCAATACTTTGGAGAGTTGGTGTCTTATGCCTTAAAAAAGAGCCCATGTGTATGCCATCTTGCCTAGGCTTTCGGACCACCATTTCAGTGTGTTTTGGGTCTTATTTTTCCATGACATGGCTCTGTTTTTACTTGGTTAGAGCATCCCTCATTTGCTTCTTACACTTGTAGTGTAAGTCCTCTTTACTAGTCTTGCATGTCTAATGAGTGAGCTTGTTATTCTAGCATGTGTTGACTTGGTATTAGCCCATTTTTGGTGTTGGTTTGACATGCCATAACTCTAATTTTTGTTGGTTAAGTCATCACATGCTTGGTTTTGATAGGTGTAGTGTAACACCCCGTTTGTGGCCTTGCATGCATCATGCCTTATGCCCTCCATTCTAGCTTATTTTGGCTTTGGTCCTTGCACGTTTTAGGCTCATTTTGACATAATCTAGGACTGTTTTGGATTATACTTTCCATTTGCTTCATGTTTTGCATAGCCATGGTTTGAACCCCTTGGCTAGCCTTGAGCCTTGAGTCTTCTTACATGATTTGCTTGCTTTGTTTGATTGGTTTGGCACCTTTCCTAACATAATTTCAGAGCTTACCATGTTTGTCACATGCCCATATTTGTCTCCTTTTAAGTGCTCTTGAAAGTTGCCCTTTTATGCCTAGGTGATAGGCCATTACATGTGCATGTTTGTATGTGCTTTTGTCCATTATTTCTTAGCATTTTGGCCACTGATTTGGGCATGGCCGAGGTCCTCCCATTTTAGTTTAAGTCCATCTTCGTATGTTGTTGCATGCTTACCTTGTATGTTGTCGCATGCTTGTTGTATACTAGTTCCATTGCATGTTGTTGCATGCTAGTCCTATTATATCATGCTTGCATGCTTGTCAAATTGCATGTTGTTACATGCTTGCTAATTAACATGTTGTTACATACTTGCCCCTTTGCATATTGTTATATGCTAGTTGCATTACATGGCATTGTTGTTGACATGCTCATGTTGCATTAGCTTTGCTTGCATACTTAGGTTGCATTACATTGTGTGTGCATTCCCTTGCCTCTTGATCAAGCATGATAGAGGTTGGGGCCCCTTGTGTGTTTTGGTGCATTTCATTCCATATTGAATTGCACACTTGGCCTCTTTGGCCATCATGCATCGAAATGCATGATTGATGGTCCGAGGGTCGAGAACTACACTCCTTTGAGTCTCAAACATGATAAGGGGTGTGGTTGTGCAAACATTGTCTGGCAAATGTATTGATATGCTCTGTCTGTCCTCTGTTGCAGCAAAAGAAGCATTCAGCAGGAAGAGATGGCCGATCGGCTATATTCAGTGCCGGTCGGCTAACAGCATTTGGCCGAGAGCCTTATATTTGGTCGATGACCAATTTCCTATGGCCGATGGTCCTATCTTTGGGCTGATGGCCTCTCAGCATGCCCACAAGGTGGTTCAGAAGTGTCACAGAAGTTGGCACAGTTTTTAAAGGTACAGAGTAGTGCAAACAGAGGCAACATGAAGCATGGCAAAGTATTTCCAAGCGAAGCCGACCGAGCATGCATTCGTCCCTCTTCTCGAGGCTGCTTTACTGTCTTCATAGCTTAATTAATTTGTTAATTATTTAATTGTTGTAATAATTAGTTGTAGCTAGTTATTCATTTGGTTTTGTAATAATTAATTAACTTGTTAGTTAGTTAATTAGTTAATTTGTATTATTCTTTCGGTCTCTTCCTCGAGAGGGCGCAATTGTGTAATAAGCGTGCGTGTGTGTGATGCATGTCTTCCAACCCCCATTTCTTTCTCCCTTTTACTTAACCGCTTACGATGGTTATCTCACGAATTTGGTGGTCTCCCTCCGATGAAAGGCATCCAAACCCATCAAGGTCTCGGCCAGTGCCAAGCCAATGCAACTTTTGCCTTCTTTCAAACCTTGGGCCACTTCGGTCAACTGAATGCTGGACCCACCGAAACCAAGGGCAAGAAGGAAATGAGCAAGCATACATAAGCAAAGGGCATGTTGTCGAAAACCCCGCCAGAGAAGGTCGCCTCTGTCACCAATATCAGAAAATCAATGAATCAGGCTAGGTATATCAAGCTCTCCGTTGTGAGCCAAAGATTGAGCCTCGTGCAGGGTAAGCCCACACATCTGTCCCAAAGCTTGGGCGTGGCCAAAACAAGACTAAGGTCTGATTTCCTCATCGCGCCAAGATTCCATTAGTGCGTGGAATTTTTCAATTGTCAGTCATATTTCTTGCCCCCCAAAGCGAAAGACATGTGTAATCAGGTCCTAGCATTTAGCCATGGTATAAAAAACAAAGTGGAGTACGGCTTAGCAGAAAAAGTGTATTTAAGCCGAAACCCCAAAAATTCACCTTTTTCGTACCTTCCAAAGTCGCTATCCATACCGTGAGATTTTCGGCAAGAAATGGCTCCATTTGTGAAGAATTTGCAGCTAAAATGAAGGTCTGAAGGAGAAATCACGAAGCTTAACCTTTTGTAGAAGATAAGGCAGTGAGTGGAAGCCAGCTGTCAACAATCTGGAGGTGCTTCACATTGGTGGCCGGCAGACCACCTCTTGTGGCCGGCATATGGCCGGTAGGCTCTGTTCGTGGTCAACAGCCTTCTTTTCAGGCTCTGTTGTCCACCTTTGTGCCGGGCAGTGCTGGAAACATGTGTTTTGTCTTGATCTTTGTATTTTAAGGTCTTGTTTTGAGTCTTTTTGGTTTTAGCAAGTTTGTTTATTTGTATTCAAGTTGTTGTTTTGCTTATTGAGTTGTATGTTGCTTTTTGTATTTCGTTTGGTGGTCAGCTCAATACCCAATTAAGAACATTGTTTCAATCAAGCGTTCTCTTGGAAACTTCGATTCCATGCCCATTTTCATGCAAATATGGTGCTCATGATGCAAAAATAACAACACTTTTTTATAAAAACTGCGAGGTTTTATTCCGATCATGATTTTTACAAAAGAAGAGTACAAGTTTGAAAGCAATAAAACCTATCTGAGGCTATACATGTGCTAATGCTACTAAACAAAAAGAAACTAAGTGTAGACACCCCATTTTTTATCGTCCTTAACACTTGGGCGTTACTGATGGTTTACTTAGTGATGCAAGCTATGTAGAGCAAAGGTTCAATTTCTTCGGCAAGGAGAGAGTCAAATCTCAACTTCACACCCCTTTTTGGACCAAAGCTATTTTGAATGGTTTTTAGACCTTAAAACCCTCTTTTTCAAAATATTTTTGAAATAAAGTTTCTACGATGTTCCGAGGCTCGCATTTTGTCAAATGTTGCGCTTTTCGATAAACCGAGCAAGGAAAAAGTAGAAATGAATGAAATAGAGTTGAAATCTTTGAAATTTTTTTCAAAACACCTTGTTTAGGGGTTTGGATTTGAAGAAAAGAGGAGAAGAGGGAAGAAACCTAGCTGAGGAAGAAGTTGGGTATGAATCGCTAAGAGAGAGTCAAACGGTCCTCGCTAAATCAGGCCTATCTGTCTATACACTTGGATTTAAGCTATGAGGCCACCATCATTGGAAATCTTATTTCCGGGGCTTCATTTTTCACTTAAGAATCTCCTAAAGCCGAGTCCGGATGGGGGAGATATGATTAGTTGAAATTGGGCATCGTTCTGGTTGGACCGAAATTGAGCAACCTTTACTAAAAGATGGATATCTCTTAGCACACATGGAATTTTGAGGTGAAGCTTCCAAATTTGGAAAGAAGACTTCCGGGGCTACAGTTTAGGCTCAAGAATGACCTGAAAAGGAGTCCAGATAAAAGAATTAGGCTTTCTTCAAGTCAGGGACCAGCATTGATTTTTTCCATCGGCCTCTATGGAAGTCTATCGGCCACAATTTGACCTCAGCGGCTATATGTCAGCCAAAAGCGAACATTATCGGCCAAAAATGGTGACCGGTTGGCACCAAAGATGTCCGATCGGCCAAAAGTGTCCATAAAGCCCAAAATTGACAGATATTTCTCCTCCAGCTGTTATACACTGCATCAGATATTTCCAAATGAGATATTTCAACCAAAAGCTCTTATTTTGCTATATATAGAGCCAAAAACTCATATTCAAGACTTAGAACTTCTTGGACAAGTTTGGGAGCTTCTCACTCTAAAAAGTCCCTCTCTCTCTCTCTAGAAATTTCAGAGCCAAATCTCTGCCTCTCTCTCCTTCTCTTGCCTTTGTGTGCATAACAAGAGCTATACTTGGACATATACCTCTCCTTTGCTTAGGCACCCTTGATCAAACTCAACTACCATTGGGCTGAGGTTCTTTGAGGATCATTTTGAGCTCCAAAAGCTGGTTTTAGCTCAGAGTTTGGACCTGTTTTGCAGCTGTGCTTCAAGGGTAAGCATCTCTCTCTTTTAAGCTCATTTTGTACACTATCTTGGCCAACTTTGCATGCTTGTTTTACCACCTTTGCAAACTATTTTTGGCTTGGTTTTGAACTGAGAAAATCTCTATTTTTCAATCCTAAAAATGATGGTTTAGGCCTATTTTGTGTTAGGGGGTTGTCTCTCTCTTTTGTTCCTTAGCTTGTATAGCTTTTGAGCCATCTTCTAAGGCCTTTCAAAATAAATTTTCGTGGCCTTTTAACCACTAAAATCCAGAGGATTTTCAGTGGTAAAAACCCTATTTTAAGGGCTCAAATGGGTGGGGGTTGTCCCTCCTCCTCTTCTCTTGTTTGCATCTCTTATTGGCCTATCAAATGAGCATGTGTTTCTACCATTTTGAGGCTTAGTTCAGGAACTTTTTTGTGACTTTTAGGACCTATCTTAACTCTGTCCGTGGCTGGTTTGGTCACCTTATGCATGCTTTATATACTTGTAGTGTAATTCTCGCAAACTAGCCTTATATGACTTATGAAGTAGCATGTTTTTTAAGCATGTATGGGCTCCATTTTAGCATGTTTTTGGTCATTATTTAGCATGTCATGACTCTGTCTAAAGTTGGTTTGATGGTCTCTTGCATGCTCCATGCACTTGTAGTGCATTTTCATTCACTAGCCTAATGTGTATCATGCTTTTGATCATCATTCTAGCATGCTTTTGGCTCAAATCTAAGAATATATTGTTCATGTTTTACCATGTTTAGTGTCTGATTCATGTTGTTTTGGCCATGTATGCATTGCTTTGTATAGCCATGGTTCAATCTTGCTCACTAGCTTTGTGTATTGAGTCCATTAACATACATTGCTTGGACTACTTCCATGATTTGGCATCATTTGAAATGTTATTTCAGTCCATATAATGTTTCCATACACTCACTTTTGTCACTCTTTCAATGCTTTGGAGAGTTGGTGTCTTATGCCTTAAAAAAGAGCCCATGTGTATGCCATCTTGCCTAGGCTTTTGGACCACCATTTCAGTGTGTTTTGGGTCTTATTTTGCCATGATATGGCTCTGTTTTTACTTGGTTAGAGCATCCCTTATTTGCTTCTTACACTTGTAGTGTAAGTCCTCTTTACTAGTCTTGCATGCCTAATGAGTGAGCTTGTTATTCTAGCATGTGTTGACATGGTATTAGCCCATTTTTGGTGTTGGTTTGACATGCCATAACTCTAATTTTTGTTGGTTAAGTCATCACATGCTTGGTTTTGATAGGTGTAGTGTGACACCCCTTTTGTGGCCTTGCATGCATCATGCCTTATGCCCTCCATTCTAGCTTATTTTGGTTTTGGTCCTTACATGTTTTAGGCTCATTTTGACATGATCTAGGACTGTTTTGGATTATACTTTCCATTTGCTTCATGTTTTGCATAGCCATGGTTTGAACCCCTTGGCTAGCCTTGAGCCTTAAGTCTTCTTGCATGATTTGCTTGCTTTGTTTGATTGGTTTGGCACCTTTCCTAACATAATTTCAGAGCTTACCATGTTTGTCATATGCCCATATTTGTCTCCTTTTAAGTGCTCTTGAAAGTTGCCCTTTTATGCCTAGGTGATAGGCCATTACATGTGCATGTTTGTATGTGCTTTTGTCCATTATTTCTTAGCATTTTGGCCACTGATTTGGGCATGGCCGAGGTCCTCCCATTTTGGTTTAAGTCCATCTTCGTATGTTGTTGCATGCTTACCTTGTATGTTGTCGCATGCTTGTTATATACTAGTTCCATTGCATGTTGTTGCATGCTAGTCCTATTGCATCATGCTTGCATGCTTGTCAAATTGCATGTTGTTACATACTTGCCCCTTTGTATATTGTTATATGCTAGTTACATTACATGGCATTGTTGTTGACATGCTCATGTTACATTAGCTTTGCTTGCATACTTAGGTTGCATTACATTGTGTGTGCATTCCCTTGCCTCTTGATCAAGCATGATAAAGGTTGGGGCCCCTTGTGTGTTTTGGTGCATTTCATTCCATATTGAATTGCACACTTGGCCTCTTTGGCCATCATGCATCGAAATGCATGATTGATGGTCCGAGGGTCGAGAACTACACTCCTTTGAGTCTCAAACATGATAAGGGGTGTGGTTGTGCAAACATTGTCTTGCAAATGTATTGCCATGCTTTGTTTGTCCTGTGTTGCGGCAAAAGAAGCATTCAGCAGGAAGAGATGGCTGATCGGCTATATTCAGTGCCGGTCGGCTAACAACATTTGGCCGAGAGCCTTATATTTGGTCGATGACCAATTTCCCATGGCCGATGGCCCTATCTTTTGGCTGATAGCCTCTCAGCATGCCCACAAGGTGGTTTAGAAGTGTCACAGAAGTTGGCACAGTTTTTAAAGGTACAGAGTAGTGCAAACAGAGGCAACATGAAGCATGGCAACTGATTTCTGAGCGAAGCCGACCGAGCATGCATTCGTCCCTCTTCCCGATGCTGCTTTACTGTCTTCATAGCTTAATTAATTTGTTAATTATTTAAGTGTTGTAATAATTAGTTATAGCTAGTTATTCATTTGCTTTTGTAATAATTAATTAGTTAACTTGTATTATTCTTTCGGTCTCTCCCTCGAGAGGGTGCAATTGTGTAATAAGCGTGCGTGTGTGTGATGCATGTCTTCCAACCCCCATTTCTTTCTCCCTTTTACTTAACCGCTTACGATGGTTAGTTTTAGGGCATATTTCATTTAGCATTCTTATGCTTGCATGTTTGCATCCATTCATCTGTATTGCATGCACCGGGCTTGGCGCATCATATTAATTGCATCGTATTTCAATTCCTACTTGAATACATGTATCGAATTGTCGCATCTCATATGCCATCTTAGAATAGCCGAGCCTATTCTAGTTGCATTTTTCATGTGTTGCATTAGCCATCTTAACATGAATTAGGATCATGCATTGATTACTAACTAGTTCTTTGTTTTGGCTCGGAGTACACTGTAAGTGTTTATGTTTTAGTATCTTGCATGTATGTGAGTGTTAACATGAAAGCATGCTTGCCATGAGGCTAATTGCTTATGTGATATAACTGTCTGAATGCCTGTGGGTGAAGGTTGGATTGCTTGAATTGGAACGATTCATTGAAATCCGTGTTTTAGCCTACTTGCAAGTAGCAAATTCAAAACCATTTCCAAACAAACGGATATGTGATGTTTTGTTCCAAATTAGGCGATCTAGTCTATACTTGTGTGTTGTGCGCATCACGTAGTAAAGATTAGCTAATTAACCGGAATAAGAACGCATGTATTTTCAAAAACTCGATACCATGTTTAGTACAGGCCGATCTTCGGATCGGGCGAGCGGGGGTGCTCATAGATGACCTTCTCCAATCGTATCCAAGTTCCCGAGCCGAGGTAACTTTCGTGATGACGGACACGTGGTCTTAGGCACGAGTCAGGGTTTTCTAAATTTCCCCAAAATAAAATATTTAGATGGCGACTCTGTATCTGGCAAAGCAGTCCATGTTTGATATTTCTTTCTTAAAAATCAGTTTTCCAAAACGATTTGCCGGATTTGGACTATTTGGTGATTTATCAATCTCGCATTACACTTTGCAGGACTAGATTCAAAACCATGACATTTGAGTCCGAACTGTGGTAAACATAGGCCCTCGGGGCGCGTCCACACTAAGCAAAGTACAAAGATCAGTGCTAGTCGTCTCAGGCCCGAGAGGCCCTCTTCGTCCTCTTGCTCGGAGGAGAGGACTCGAGGGCACTATCTCCATCGGCCCCGCTGTCTGAATCAGTCTCTGAGCCAGAACCAGAGCCGGCATCATCTCCGCTCTCTTCCTCGGAGCCCGCCTCAGCATCATTACCTCCACTCTCGGAACCCAAGCCAGCATCATCGTCTTCACTCCTAGATAACTCAGAATGCTGACTCGCTGCCTCCTCAGAGTCATTGGTCTCAGCATCATCATCACTCAAGATGGGCTTTGGAGGACTACTCTGGCCTTGAGTGCCTCTACCTCTGCCTCTCCTCCCTGCTGCTGGAGGAGGTACTGCCGGTGCTAGTGTTGCCGCCAAAGCTATCGGTACAGTTGGAATCTGAAAAGACAATTGTCAACATATCAATTATAGTGTGTATCAGATGCAAGCATAGTATGCATAATGAATGTATGCAGAAATCAGTAACAATGTGTAAGTATAGTAAGTGAATGTAGTGTATTAGATGCAGTGTGTATCAGTGCAGTTTGGGAATGACTACAATTTAAATGCCAGTGTATCAGTGGAAAAATGGTAGCATGAAGTGCAAACTGAAAGAAATTACCTGAATACTGTGGAGATTGAGTAGCGTCTCCCTCCTCTGTAACATGCCCATCAAGGAGGCTATCAGCTCGAGACAGCTCCCCGTGTAGTCTAGGGATGCTTGCAAATTCGTTTGGATAATCAGTATCTACAATGAACATATCTGAAATGAAATGTGGGATACAAATCAAAAGTATGGTCCATACCTAAGTTGGGCCTCGAACCCTGACAAGTTCATGCTCAGCCGTTGCAGTCTTAATCGGGACCTGGTAAGCAGCCCCGTGTGCTGCCAGCATGTGAACGTAGTGGAAAGCTCTGGCCAATGGGTGCTCTGCTCTGCACGGGGAACCCTCTAGCACGGGCCCTGGTCGCCCTAGTCGCCTTGGGCGCCTCTCTCACCGCAGGAGCCCTCACCTCTGCAAACGCCTATCAAAGGCGGCATGAGGTGGGTCTGAAAGAAGGTCGCATAGTCGCCCTCTACCATGAAGTAATCAGCATCCAAGCCCACCATAAACTGTGTAATTGCATCAATGGATAGGCTGTCTGCTGATCTCATGGACTCCGGTAGTGCCATCGGAACGATCGAATCCGGCAAGCCTACGGTCTGGCGGACGAACTGCTCACTCAGGAACCAAGCCTGGCAGACTGGGCCCTCAAGAAGGATCCGAAAACGAGAAGTGGCCTAGGCCGTGGCATACTGATCCCATACCCCAGCCGGCATCATGGCCCAAGGCTGCTACATGATCTGCAAATCAAGAGCATACAGATTGTTAGTTGCCGTCAGTTGCTAAAAGTTTGAAGAAGAGCAGTGTTAAGAAAAAATGACTGTGTTTCGGTTACCTCGTGGGTAGCCACTGTGTCAAAGTAGTGCCGGAATAATGTAAAGGTCTCGTGAGTCCTGCACTGGCACTTGCCATCATACCGCCTCGAGTAAGGAACTACTAGGGGGAGCTCCTCCACTGGCTCTGGTGCAAGAGCTAGAAAATAAGCGTAAACCCATAGTTGCAAGGAAAATGCAGTGATATGTGATCAACACAGCATGAATAGATATAAAAAGTGCAAAGTAGAAAGCATACAACATGAATAGATATAGAAAGTGCTAAGTAGAAAGCACAAGTGTTGAATAGATATAAAGCAGCAAATGTATAACAGAAAAAGTAAAGTAGAAAATGTAAAGTGCAAATAGGGAACTGAGATGCATACCTCCCAAGGTCGCTAGTAGCCTCTGATCAGCTCTCCCCTCAGGCAGGAGGTAGAGCTCATGTAGCCATACAGGGTGGCGAGGCCAGCTCCGCCCCAATCATAGAAGCGAACTCGAGGAAGGTTCACTAAGGCGCTCAATAGATATAAGCCCACAGTGTTCCACCTGTTCGAAAACAAGGTGGCACCGAGGACAAACATCAGGAAACCCCTGGCGTCCTACTCCGTCTCCTTCAATGTCTTAGGCTCGCTCCCTCAGAATTGCTCAACAAACTAGCTATATCTAACCATAGTTGTCCGGTATAAAGGTGGACGCGTTTCCAGCAGCTCGATCTAGGCCACCTCCCAGTCCCCCATGTCGGTGTCGAAAGGGATCGGATCCCCCCTACTCCTAAGCCTATAGTCATGGCGAAGTCGTAGGGAGTCATCGTCATCTCCCTGGTAGTGGAGAAGTGGAAAGAGTTGGTGGTGTCCCACCACCTCTCCATAAGTGCTCCTAGAAGAGGATGACTCGCGATGACCCGTATCAGGCCGAAGTAGAAAAGGCCAAAGCCAGTCTCGTCCATAATGTCGCGAACTCCAGCAGGGAGGTCATCGTACTAATCTCGTGCAATCGTAGCTCCGTACCCTTTGAAGGCATAAGACTCTCTCTGTGGCAAAGAACAAATGAATCAGATCAGGTAGTGATGAAAGTACCGTCAGATGAAAGGCAGTGCAAGAAATGCAATGGAAAGAAAGGCAGGAATGTATGAAAACAGAGTTCATACCTCAGTCGCACAGGATGAAAGGTGAGAAGCCGTCTCCCTCAACAGGAGGTCCTCCGGTACACCGCAAGTGAAGTCACTAAAGCACTTGATTCCTCCAGGTGGCAGGATATGTGTACGGGGTTGATATCTCTCTAGATCAAAAGGTCGTACCCTCAATGGTAATGGCTCTGGCTCAATCTCAGGCTCAAACTCCGCCTCGAGGTCGGCCTCAAGACCCTGAGCAACCTCGCCAGCCTCGGCAACAACTAGCTTATCTGCCCCGATAACGGGTGAAAATGCAGGTGGAACCTCGAGGGGGCTCCGTTATGTGGTATATCATCTGCCATCTAGAAAATGGGTGAAAAGTAAGTGAAAAGTGAAAAAAAATGGAGAAAATAGGGTAAACTTGGAAAAAGTCAACCTTGGGAGAGAGAAAATGGGAGAAAAAAGTCAAAGCCGAGAAAAGTCCACAAAACTCGAGAGAAACTCAAGGAGAACAAGCCTAGAAGAGTGAAAATTCGAGAAAAAGTGTCAAACTCAAATTTTGTTCGATTTAAAAACAAGAGAATCAATAGGGTTTAGCAAATGAAGTTCATGTGGGGCGTTAGAAAATGCGTAAAATGCTTGGATCTGGGGAGAAGAAGTGTCTAAAGAGAGAGGGAGAGCAATTTTGGACCTAGGGTAATGAGGAAATGAAGTGTTGTAAGGTATATTTAAAGAACTGTGCGTAAAAGGACCAAATTGTTTCGAATCTGCCATTGGTGGCTAGCAAGTGGCCGACAGGCCACATCAGTTGCCGACAAGGCTTCTTAATGGCTAGCAGGTGGCTGGAAGCCTCTTCTTTTGGCCAGTGGATAGCCAGTGGCCCTCCTCTGTGTCTTGATGTTGATCTGTGCTTCTTCTTACTGATTAGTGTATGGAGGGTTTTGTTTTGAAAGCTTGCAGATGTGTTCCAGTGTGTGAACGTGTCCCGGTTACTACTCTGAACAAGGTGTATCCTTTTGAACATGTTGCAATTCCTCCGAGATGTAAATCAGAGGTGCCATTGAGTATTAATTTATTCGTTTTATGCCTTTGCTCTCTTTTGTTGCATAGAATATGCATTTCATAGTACATATGTTGCATGCATCTCTTGCAACACATGCTGCATTGCATCATTTGTGTATAATTCATGCATAGAATGATGTCAATTCATGCATTGAACATGCTGTCATAGAACATGTTGTCAATTTTGTATAAAATTCGTTCTTATTTCTTGTATAGAATATGCATCTTGTTCCTTGCATAGAACATACCATCACTTAACATCGTATCTCAGTTGTTTATCTTGCATAGAATATGCTTTATCACTGTATCGCACTGTACAATTCTTTTCTTTCTTCTTTTGCCAACGCAGGCAAATGATATTGTATGTACGGTTCATTCAGAGGAGTTCTAGATAAGGGCATCTTCGTGCATCTATCGCACTTGTTCATTTTGTGCATCTATCGCACTCACTCACAGATTGCATCCATCGCACATGTTCACTTTTGTGCATCTACTGCATGCCTTTCTTTTTCATCTCAGGACGTGTGAAACACGTCCCCAAGCGATTTTTGTTTCTCAGGATACGTGAAGCGCGACCCTGGGCAGGTTTCATCTCGGGACGTATAAAGCACAGCACCGAGCAGTTTTTGTTTCTCAAGACGCGTGAAGCGCAGCCCTAGGCGAGTTTAATCTCGGGACGTGTAAATCACGGTCCCGAGCTCTTTTTATTTCTAAGGATGCGTGAAGCGTGGCCCTGGGCGGGTTTCATCTCAGGACATGTGAAACATGGCCCTAAGCGATTTTGTTTCTCAGGACGTGTGAATCGTGGCCCTGGGCGGGTTTCATCTTGGGACGTGTAAAACACGGCCCCGAACAGTTTTTGTTTCTCAGAACGCGTGAAGCACGGCCTTGGGCGGGTTTCATCTCGGGACGTGTGAAATACGGCCCCGAGCGGTTTTTGTTTCTTAGGACATGTAAAGCACGACCTTGGGCGGGTTATATCTTGGGACATGTGAAACATGGCACCGAGCGGTTTTTGTTCCTCAGGACGCGTGAAATGTGGCCCTGGGCGGATTGTATCTCGAGACGCGTATAACATGGCCCTGAGGGGTTTTTGTTTCTCAGGATGCGTGAAACGTGGCCCTGGTCCAGTTTTATCTTGGGACGCTTGAAACGCGATCCCGAGCAATTTTCCTTGTGTTCTCAGGATGCGTGAAATGCGACTTTTGAGTGGTTTTTATCTTGGGACGCGTGAAACGTATCCCCAAGCGGTTTTCCTTCTTCTATTGCTCGGGACGCATGAAACGCGACCCCGAGTGGTTTTCTTGGTTTCTCAGGATGCGTGAAGCGCAACCCTGAGCGGTGTTTTCTTTCTTTGTCCCGTGTTTTGGCGTGGTTAGAGTGTGTTTAGATTTTGTTGCATGGAACCTGTGTTGGTTTTAAGCTTGAAGCTGCTCATTCATATATCATATATTGTCATATTGCCTATTGCATAATCATAAGTTATCAAAATAGCCGGCTTTGTGAAGCATGTTAGTCCAGCTTTCAAAGTTGCATCATGCTTATCTTTTGCATCTTGCCCCAGAACAACGTTATTTTGATTCCTTGCAAAGGAATACGTAGGCAGCTTGCGGGCGCCTATGATGAGTTTATTGGACGTCCTTGCTTGCACACCCAATGATGAGTTTATTTGCTTATCAAGCGCTCGAAGTTTTTAGTAGAATGCCACAGCTTTGAGACTTTCAAACGCTACACCCTTTGCTTCATTCTTGGACCAAGCCTTGGTTCTTCCAGCCTGCAGCTTCTGGTGGTCTGCCAACCACCGCTAGAGGCTGCTACCCATCACTCTTGGTTGTCGGCCAATGATGTGGCATGCCGGCGATCAATGATGGCCGGCCGGCCACTAGTGTCTTTTGCAGATATTTTGTGACAGTTGTGCCAACTGTTTGCACAGATACATGCATCTGCCCCCATATGTAGGGTTAGATGTTCTTGAGGAGAATTCATGTTTTCTATATATAGGAGGCCTCTGTAGACGTCCCCCGAACGCCCCGGGAGGGTTTAGGTCCCGTTCTGTTCATTTGGGGGCACTACAGCTCGGACTCTCAAAATGTCACGGTTCTAAGTCTGAACCAAAGAGTCCAAATCCGGCAAATCGTTTTGAGAAAACAGATTTTTGAAAGAAGTGCCAAACATGGACTGCTTTGCCAGATACAGAGTCGCCACCTAAATATTTTATTTTGGGAAATTTAGGAAACCCTGACTCGGTGCCAAAAGGCCACGCGTCCGTCATCACCAAAGTTGCCTCGGCTCAGGAACTTGGGTACGATTGGGGAAGGTCACTTCGTGAGCACCCCCGCTCGCCCGGTCATAGACCGGCCTCTACTAACCATGATATCAATTTTTGAAAACATTGTGAGTTCTTATTCCGGTTATTAGCCCAAAACAAAAACTAGTTAGTAATCATATGCATGATCCTAGTTTATGTTAAGATGGCTAATGCAACACATGCAAAATGCGATTAAGATAGGCTCGGCTAATCTATAATGACATGTGAAATGCTACAACTAATCACGTATTGAAATACAAATGCAGTTAGAGTGATGCGCCGAGCCCGATGCATGTAAGACAAATGTGTGGATGCACGCATGCATAGCATAAGGTATGCTAATTTAAGTATGCCCTAGTCTACCATCATCAGCGGGTAAATAAAAGGGAAGAAAGACGTGGGGTTGGAAGACATACACACACTCACGCACACTTATTACACAATTGCCCTCACTCGGAGGGTCCAAATAAATATTACAGTCCGAATAATAAACACATTAATTATTACAGAATTTCTAATTACTTAACAGAATGAATGCAAAAAGAAAGGTGGCCACAGCCCCTGCCTCGGAATGCGCGAATGATGCATGCTCGGTCCATTTTGCCCAGAAACCCATACCATGCCACTGCTGCCTCTGTTAATGCTGCCCTACTTCTCTGAAAATTGCCAAAGTCTCAGGGTATCTGCAATGAGAACTGAATAACACCACTGGCTAAGTGAAATGACCACCGGCCATGGGAAATTTCCATCGGCTGATTTCAAGTCCATCGGCCTCATATCATTTGCCGGTCGGCATTCTTCAGTGCCGGTCGGCAGAATCTTCCTGCAGAAGCTGGTTTTTGACAGCAACAAGGACAGATAGTGCATGGCATAGAATTTCAAGCACATGTATGCGCGGGCACACTCCCTATCATGCAAGGGACTCAAGGGAGCATGACCCTCGACCCTCGGGCCATCAATTATGCATGATGGCCTAAGAGGCCAAGTTTTGCAACTTTGATATCAAATGAAATGCAAGCACAAAGCATATCAAAGGGCCCCAACCCCTATCATGATTGATCAAGAGGCAAGGGATGCATGCTCAATGAAATGCAACCTAGGCATGGAGGCTACATGAACATGCAACTGAGCAATGTATACTAGGCGCGCAACCTAAACATGTAAGCAAACATGGCATGCAACAACATGCGATGATGGACTTAAACTAACATGGATAGCTCGCAAGCATGCCAAAATCAGTGGCCATTAGATGAAAAATGAGACTCTCGAAATGTGTGCACGCATGCACGCAAATCGAGGACCAAACCTAAAGCATAGAATGCCACTCTAACAAGACATGGCAAGGCATGGAAAATGGCATACAAACATGCAAGTTTCAGCAGCAAAACATGACCCAAAACAGCCCCGAATCAAGACAACATAGCACCCGATGCATGAAATGGTCCCGAAAATGCAAGATTAAGCACATGAAATGACTTGTAGCTACATCAAGCATGCATTATTTGATCATGGCATGTGAAGACAGATTAAAGGCAGCCCCAAAACAAGCATGTTTCCAGTTTATAACAGAACCAAACAGCAAACATAAATGGGGCTAAACTAGCATGCAAAAATGGTCCCGAAAGCAAGCTAATGAAGCAAGTCACACCTGAAGGCCTCAAACAGCCGAGGGTCCTTCAACAATGTTGAAGAGGGATCCAAAATATGATATTTTACAGTTCTGAAAAGAGCCCAAAAACAGACACAGGTATGGCTAAGCTCTCATGCAAGAAATGGGCCAAAGGATGGACAAAGAAGCAAGTGAAGGTTTCTGGCCTCAAACACAAAGGGGCCCTTCGACAATGTTGAAGAGGGGCCCAAAAAATGGCATTTTACAGTTTATGGCTGAGCCAAAAGCAGTATATATACAAGCCAAAAATACTATGCAAAATATGGCCAAAAAGAGAGGTATAACACAAAGTATAGAAAGGATGCCTCAAACAGCATTGAGCCCTTCAAAAATGTTGAAGAAGGGCTCAAAACAAGCCCCTTCTCAGTTCATGACAGAGCTCAAAACAGATTATACACAGGCCAAAAATACTACACAAGATAATGGCATACAAGAGGGATAATGAAGCAAGTGCTACAAGGAGGCCTCAAAAAGTGAGAGGCCCTTAAACAAAAGTGAAAAGGAGCTCAAAAAAATGCCACTTTCAGTTAGGGTCGGAGCTCAAAACAGCAAGCAAATATGGCTAAGAAATGATGCAAAATATGGACAAAAAAGGGAGAAAATGTAGCTTACCCTTGTAGACCAATCTTTAGCAACTCTTGGCTTGAGAAAAGGTGACTCCAAAACTCTGAGAAGGCCCTCCAAGCTACTGGAATGGAGTGGTGGTGTGGTGCTATAGGGTGTAGTGCAAATGGAGCAAGGATTCTTGGGTTTGGAGGCTTGGATGAGATAGATATATGGAGGATTGTATGTATTGCTCCAGCTGGTTTTCTAACCTAGTATAAGGAAGAGGGGAGCTTCCTTTATAGAGCCAAGAGACTAAAGCTTCTCTTAGAAGCTTCAAACTAAGAGCAAAGATCCTCCATACACGTTATGGAGGATCCAGTCTGTGCCCTCCAGCTGGCACAGCTGGCATCCACTCAATCTGTAGAATACTCCGAAAGGTCGTCGGCCAGCAAAAATGGCCGGTCAGCACAATAAATTGCCGGTCGGATAAATATATTGCCGACAGATGCTTCCCAAGTCAAAAAATGGCCGGTGGGTGTCCAAATTGAAGCCCCGGAAGTTAGCTTTCCAATGGCGCAAACCTTGCATTAAAATTCCTCCTGTGAAAAAAGTTATGCCCATTTTGGTGAAGCCGCGCAGATTCGATCCAACCGGGATGATACCCAACTTCAACCAATCATATCTCCCCCACCCGGACTTGGCTCTAGGAGATTCTTGAGTGCAAAATGAAGCCCCAAAAGTAAGCTTTCCAACGGTGGTGACCTCATAACTAAACTCCAAGTATGAAAATGAATAAGCCCAATTCAGCGAGGGCTGCTCAACTCTCTCTTACCCGGATTCAAGCCGAACTTCTCCCAAACTAGTTTTCTCCTCTCCTTTCCTCTATTTTTCAACTCCAAACCCCTAAACAAAGTGTTTTGAAAGATTTTTCAAAGATTTCATCTCTCTTTCATTCATTTCCACTTCATCCCTGCTCGGTTTACCGAAAAGCGCAACGTTTGACAAAATGAGAGCCTCGGAACATCGCAGAAACTTTATTTCAAAAATGTTTTGAAAGAGAGGGTTTTAAGGTCTAAAAACCATTCAAAATAGTTTTGATCCAAAAGGGGTGTGAAGTTGGGATTTGGCTCTCTCCTTGCCGAAGAGATTGAATCTTTGCCCTGCACATCTTTTACCACCAAGTAAACCATCAGTAACGCCCAAGTCTTAAGGGCGGTCAAAAATGGGGTGTCTACAATAGTACATATGTTGGATGCATCGCTTGCAACACATGCTGCATTACATCATTTGTGTATAATTCATGCATAAAATGATGTCAATTCATGCATTGAACATGCTGTCATAGAACATGTTGTCAATTTTGTATAAAATTCGCTCTTATTTCTTGTATAGAATATGCATCTTGTTCCTTGCATAGAACATACCATCACTTAACATCGTATCTCAGTTGTTTATCTTGCATAGAATATGCTTTATCACTATATCGCACTGTACAATTCTTTTCTTTCTTCTTTTGCCAATGCAGGCAAATGATATTGTATGTACGGTTCATTCAGAGGAGTTCTAGATAAGGGCATCTTCGTGCATCTATCGCACTTGTTCATTTTGTGCATCTATCGCACTCACTCACAGATTGCATCTATCGCCGTGATTTACATCTCTTAAGTGATTTTTGTTTCTCAGGATACGTGAAGCACAACCCTGGGCAGGTTTCATCTCGGGACGTGTGAAACACAGCCCCGAGAAGTTTTTGTTTCTCAGGACGCGTGAAGCGCGGCCCTGGGCGAGTTTAATCTCGAGACGTGTAAATCATGGCCCCGAGCTCTTTTTATTTCTAAGGATGCGTGAAGCGTGGGCTTGGGCGGGTTTCATCTCAGGACGTGTGAAACATGGCCCTAAGCGATTTTTGTTTCTCAGGATGTGTGAATCGTGGCCCTGGGCGGGTTCCATCTTGGGGCGTGTAAAACACGGCCCCGAGCAGTTTTTGTTTCTCAGAACGCGTGAAGCACGGCCTTGGGCGGGTTTCATCTCGGGACGGCCCCGAGCAGTTTTTGTTTCTTAGGACATGTAAAGCACGACCCTGGGCGGGTTATATCTTGGGACATGTGAAACACGACACCGAGCGGTTTTTGTTTCTCAGGACGCGTGAAATGCGGCCCTGGGAGGATTGTATCTCGAGACGTATATAACATGGCCCTGAGGGGTTTTTGTTTCTCAGGATGCGTGAAACATGGCCCTGGTCCAGTTTTATCTTGGGACGCGTGAAACGTGATCCCAAGCAATTTCCTTGTTTCTCAGGACGCGTGAAATGCGACTTTTGAGTGGTTTTTATCTTGGGACGCGTGAAACATATCCCCAAGCGATTTTCGTTCTTCTATTGCTCGGGACGTGTGAAACGCGACCCCGAGTGGTTTTCTTGGTTTCTCAGGATGCGTGAAACGTAACCCTGAGCGGTGTTTTCTTTCTTCGTCTCATGTTTTGGCGTGGTTAGAGTGTGTTTAGATTTTGTTACATGGAACCTGTGTTGGTTTTAAGCTTGAAGCTGCTCGTTCATATATCATATATTGTCATATTGCCTATTGCATTTGTTATTGCCTATTGCATCACCATGCATGATCATAAGTTATCAAAATAGTCAGCTTTGTGAAGCATGTTAGTCCAGCTTTCAAAGTTGCATCATGCTTATCTTTTGCATCTTGCCTCAGAACAACGTTATTTTGATTCCTTGCAAAGGAATACGTAGGCAGCCTGAGGGCACAACCATTTACTTTTGTCTTGATTGTTTGTCCAAGTCTTACGGCTTTGTCAAAATGGATCGTCTTCGGGTTTTGACATTTACTCACGTCATTTCATGACTCTGATTTCTATCAAAGAGGGGCAACTATAGACACCCCATTTTTTATGGCCATTACGACTTGGACGTCCTTGCTTGCACACCAATGATGAGTTTATTTTCTTATCAAGCGCTCGAAGTTCTCAGTAGAATGCCACAGCTTTGAGACTTTCAAACACTACACCCTTATTGCTTCATTCTTGGACCAAGCCTTGGTTCTTCAAGCCTGCAGCTTCTGGTGGCCTGCCAACCACCGCTAGAGGCTGCTAGCCATCACTCTTGGTTGTCGGCCAATGATGTGGCCTGCCGGCCACCAATGATGGCCGGCCAGCCACTAGTGTCTTTTGCAGATATTTTGTGACAGTTGTGCCAACTGTTTGCACAAATACATGCATCTGCCCCCACATGTAGGATTAGATGTTCTTGAGGAGAATTCATGTTTTCTATATATAGGAGGCCTCTCTCTCATGTTTAATGGTTAGAAAAAATTGAGATCAAAATTTTCTCTCTCTACAATTCTCTCTCTCTCTAGCAAATTCTCACACTTTATCCTATATACTCTCAACCTTTGCCTATATACCCTTAACCAAATCTCTCCATATTTGAGCTGAGGTGTCTTTGAGGCTTGTTGGAGCTCTTGAGGGTGTTTTTTGTTTGGTTTTGTTGTTTGGAATTGGTTTTCCTCTTTAAAGGTATAAGGCTTTACCTATTTGATTGCTTTGTCTACTCTTTTTCTTGCGATTTTCCAACTGTTTTTGGGCTGTAAAACTTATGTATTTTTGGGCTGAGACTTAGGTCTTAAGGCCATTAAAGGTTGAGGGGTGGTTCACCTTTCTTTGTACCTTGTTTTGGAGGCTTTTGCCCTTGTGTTTCCCACCCTTATACTATCTTTTTTTGAGCTTTTAAACACTAATTTTCAGAGCTTTTTCAGTGGCCAAAATCAAGTTTTGAAGTCCCAATTTGGAGGGGTTAGCCTCCCCACCTTGTGTCTTGCTTATTAGCCTAGCTTGTGCTATGTTTTAGCATATTAATCTAGCCATTTTTAGTGTAATAGTCCTCATGAGTTTGGTGTTCTAGGCCTTAGACACCATCTCCTTTGAGTTGATAACATTTATTTATGTTTTTCTCACTTATTTTCAACACTAATAATCTCTGCAACCTCCCTCATTTCTTGGCTTTTGTTTTGCTTTGAGAGTTGTTTCAAGCCTTTTGGTCTTTTAAGCATGAGATTGAGGTTGTCACGCTTAATGGTTTAATCCCTTTTAGGGGTTCATTATCAACGGCATGACATCTCTTTCATGTCTTAAGTTAACTCTTGGTTTGATGCTTCACTCCATTAGAGGACTTTTAATTCACCTTTGGACTCAATGAACTAAAGGATGAATGGTAATCTAAAATGAAGTAATTAAAATTGAGGCTAAAATGGTGCAAGATAAGAATTTGGTTGTGTTCAATCGGACGTTTATTGAACACATGGAAACTCTGGCTATTTCATACTCACCAGTGATGAAATGATCAAGTTTCCCAGGTCACCACTTCCCTTGATTAACGCATGGTAGGAAGGAGGTTTGTGTCTTATTTTGTTGCATTTATTGAATTTGTACACTTTGATTCACAAGTCATCATGTAATGAAATTGCTTGAGTTGGTGGTTTGTGGCTTAAGTTTACTTCTCCTTCGATTTGTTCATGAAATAGAGGGGTGAATTGTGCAGACAACCCTTGAAAATACCATGTGCATGCTTTGTTTATTCTCTACTACAGCAAGGTGAACTAGGCAACAGTGACTGACCGGCCACTTTCCATGGTCGACAGGCCCTCATCACTGGCCGGTCGGCCACTGGAGCAAAATTCAACAGTGGGTTTTTGAGGTAGAGTAGAGCTATTCTAAAAGTGGGTAACAGTGTATGTGTTCTTTGTGCAACAGAGGCTTTCTGGAAGCAAAACAGTGGCCTTTTTTAGTGGAAACCGAGCATGCACATGAACATTCCTCGTTTTCTGAGATGGAGTGGTTAGCTTAGTACTCAATTGTGTAGCTTAATTACTTCTTTTAATTGCACTTGTGTTGTAATTATTAGTTCGTTAAAGTAGTTAACTAGTTGTAATGTTGTAATCATTAATTAACTAGAATAGTTAATTTATTTGTTGTTGTAATAATTAGTTAAGTAGTTTAGCTAATTTAATTTGTGTTGTAATAATTAGCTTAGCTTAAATAGTTAGCTAGTTGATTAGGTTAGTTCGTTTAGACTCTCCTTCGCGAGAGCGCAAAGTTGTAATAACGTGTATGTCTTCCAACCCCATGTCTTTCTCCCTTTTATTTACTAGCTTATGATGGTTAGTTTAGAGGACATCATGTTTTGTTTAGTATTCTTCACGTTTGCATCCACTTGTCTTACATGCACCGAGGCTCGCGCGATCATTCTAACTTGCATTGTAGTTTAAATATTTCTTTGAATATGTTCTTAGTCTGGCATGCTATTTAATTGATTCATATGTCATGCTAAGTAGCCAAGCCTATTTAGATTGCATATTCGCATGTGTTGCATTAGTCATTTGCAATAGTTGAATCATGTATTTTTTCTAACTCTTTTTGTTATTTTGGCTTGGAGTATTAGGTGAGCCTTTACTCGCTTTAGCATAATTGCATGAGTGTGATTTTTTTCCATATCTAGCAATGCTTTCCACGAGACTAAAGTGCTTAAGTGTTCAATTGCTTGAAATGCCTGTGAATGAAGGCTTGTTGCTTGAATTGGGATAAAATTGAGCAATGTTCATATGCGATCAACTTTTTCAAGTGGTACATATTCGAAACAATTTCAAAAACGAACATGAATCAAGTGTTCTAATTCTTGCAAAGTTAGTCTATACTTGGTGTGTGTGTGCAATCACATAGTAATGCCTAGCATAATAACAGGAACAAGAGCATATATAATGTTGATAAAAATCATATCATCAATTAGTAGAGGGCCGATCTTTAATCGGCGAGCGGGTTGCTCAATTCATGACATTCCCCTCTCGTACCTAAATTCCCGAGCCGAAACAATCTTGATGATAACGGACATGTGGCCTTTGGCATGAGTCATGGGTTTCCTAAATTTTCCCCAAAAACATTTAGGTTGTAGCTCCGTATCTGGCAAAGCAGTCCATTTTTGGCATTTTTGAATCAAAAATCGATTTTCCAAAGATTGTTGATTTGACTCCTTTGGTATTTATCTATTTCATATTGCACTTGTGAAATGCCGGATTCAAAACCGTCTAAGGAGTTTCGATATGTAAGGGCATTATTCGATCTTTCCGAAGGGGGTGCGAAAAGTCGAGCTACACTAACTAGCTAATGGAGATTTCTTAAATGTTTAAAATTAATGTGGGAAAAAATGGTATTGATTATAGGACTTCTACATAAAAATCTCATTTTACTTATATAAATGAAGAGTATAAGATTCACTTTTACATAAGTGCAAACAATTTACTTTTTCTTCTTTTCTAATGTGGGATTGTAGAAATATAAAGTTAAATAGAGCTTGCAATGGAAATTTTCTTATTGTTTAAAATTAAGAAAATTCAATTATTTATATAAATTGGAGCATAAGATTCACTTTAATGTAAATGAAACAATTCACTTTCCCTTGTTTTTTCTCTAGATGTGGGTTTGTAAAATAAGAAAGTAAATGGAAAGCTTAGCCATGGAAATTTACTAATTGTTTAAAATTAAGAAAATTCAATAAATTTTAGATATGAAGGATTTAGAGCTTCCTAAAAGACTTCTTCCCTAAAAATCCCCTTTAAAGATTCACTTTATTAAGAAATAACTCACTTTTTCTTCTTTTCCGCGATGTGGGGATTGTAAACACTTTATATAAGTGAAACAACTTAAACTTTTTCTTCTTTTCACGATGTGGATTGGTAATTATTTTAAAGTAAATTATTATGAGAGTTTTTAAAATCTTAATACCAAAATATTATTTTAAAAATCAAACGTCTTTTGTGGGATTATAAAAAAAAATCAATGAAAGCTAGCTAATCTTAAGTTAAATTTTCTTAGAATTGTTTAAAATTAGAGGAAAAAAAAATGATATGGGATATTGATCATAAAAGTTTATCCACTCAAAATCTCATTTTGCTTGGTCATAATGGGAGCATAGTATTTTTTATGTAAATGAAGCATTCACTTATTTTTTTTTTTTCCTTTTTTCCGATGTGGGATTTGTAAAATAAAAGTAGGTCAATGGAGTTTTCTTAATTGTTTAAAATTAAGAAATCAAAAAAAATTAGTTATGAGATATTGAAACTCTGCAAGGCATCCACACTAAATTAAAATGGATTAGGTGTATAAGATTTACTTTATATGAAGTAAACAACGTCATTTTTTCCCATTCTTTTCTAATGTGAGATTAATCAATAAAAACTAACTAATGTAGATTTCTTAATGTTTAAAAAATTAAGAAAATCAAGAAAAATTAGTTATGGGAATTAATAGCTTTCACAAGAAAACCTCTCAACTAAAAACCTCTTTCCTTATATAATATATAGTTGTTGCTTTTACGTTCACTGAACTAAGGCATCCTGGTGTTTAGTTCTGGCAGATTCCATCCTGGTGTTTATGATGGTGC
>NW_021027355.1:195581-318042 GCF_004153795.1 Camellia sinensis
TGAGGGGTTAGCCACCCTTCCTTAGGCTTGTTGATGGTTTGAAACCCCTTGGCTTTAACCCATTTTTGCTCACTTTTTCCACCTCAAAAACTCAATTTTCAGCACTATTTTTGTGTTGTTTCAGTGTATTTTGTGTGTTAAATTATGCTTTGAATACTATAGATGTGTTATTGTAAGCCCTCATGGATATAACTTTCAATCCATTTGAGTTGATAGTCTTTTCTTGTACTTTTTTATAGCTTTCATACATGTTCACACTTGTAATAATCACCTTTGTATAATCATCTCTGCAACCTCCCTCCATTCTTTGTTAATTTTGATAAAGAGTTGAATCAAACAAAAGATTAATGTTCAAGGCATAAGAAAGAGACTTTCCATGCTTAGTGGTTTAATCTCATCGGAGGTTCATTACTAAGGCATTACATCTCTCTCATACTAAGCACAATCCCTTGTTTGCCACTTCTCTTTATCGCCGGTGGTTTACTTCTAAGGGACTAAATTTCTAGTTAAACCCTTGGAAATCACTCAGGAAAGTGTCATTATAGCTTGTTATCAAGTTTGGATTTAGAGTCATTATCGCTCTCTTTGAGTTTGACTAATCATTATTGCTCATTTTGGGTTTGACTTAGAATTCATTATCGCTTATAAATGAGTTTGGCTCTTCCTTTGTAATTTCCTCCATAGAAAAGGGCTTGAAAAGCTCATTTCTCGAGTTAAGTCAATGTTTGATACTTTTTATTGCTTTTGGACTTAATGGACGCAATTATCACTTTCGGACAAAAATGAATAAAAGATAAGAAATGGAAAGATAATGCAAAACAGGCTAATAAAATTGGTGTAAAAAGGGTTTTTAAAAAAGGTAATAAAATTGAGTTGGGTTCAATCGGACGTTATATTGAACCTATTGCGTCTTGAATCATTACATACTCTTAATAATGTTCAATGATTCAAGAAGCAATGTCCACCCCTTTCCTTGAGATAACTCCATGATAGGGAGGAGGTGTTATTGGTTTTTTATTTCCATTTATTGAGCTTTGTCCTATTGGTTCATGGATCATCACGCAATAAATTTGAAACAATTGATGATTTGTGAATTAAATCTACTCTTCCCTTGATCCTCTTCATGATAGGAAAGGGTAAAGAGGATAAAGATCTCCTGGAAACACTTTATTTTTGCTCTGTTTTTGTCATGACCCAAACCTGCCCTTGTAGGTTTAGCATCGTAACCGGCCAGTAATCCTTGGATTATCGAAGGCCTCTGAACAGATTAACAAAATTAAGGGGCTAGCGGAAGAAAATACATAATTATAGTTGTCCAATGAGCTGTGCTGACTTATATGAAACAGAATATTTAAAACTTTATATACATAACCGGTAGTCAAACATTATACCCATACATAATTACAGTATTTTCAAAACAGCCAACGACATCAAATGAAGTCTTAAATAAACAGAACCCATAGAACTTAACACAGGATGCTTCGGGAACCTCCACGTGAGGCACAACGGTTGGCTGACAAAAACAGTACAAAAGGCCGTCAACTCTGGCCCTGGTCATGTGCCGGCTCACCTACATACATAATATAAACTGTGAGCGAAAGCCCAATGAATAATAACAGAGTAAAGGGGTTTTATGAATGATGTCCAGCACAAGTTAGGATGCAGTACTCAAATCAGAACATATCCAGACTTCAAATCAGAAACAGATTCAGATATACATTTATGTTCATATTCAGATTTTGCATAAGATTATACGTGGTACACCCATTAGCTATTAGATCAAATTGGTCCAGAGACCCACATACATAGTTGGCACCAACGACCATAAAGGTCCATATCTTGCGCGCAAGTAGCAATGGTATTGTTACCCCCAGGCAAGGGCCACGTGCAGATTGGCCGCGGTATTGTTACCCCCGGGCGAGGGCCACATGCAGATTGGCCACGGTATTGTTATCTCGGGGTGAGGGCCACGTGAACTAAGGGTGCCACAAATACTTTTCAGAAAATTGGACATTCATTCATCATTCGTAAGATAGCATTTCAGAAAACAGATTAAAACATACTAGTCAGAAAATACTTAGGTTAAACATAACTTTATAGAGTTATTACTCACAGTGGGCCTTGAGACAGACAGACGGAGCAGATTGATCACACGACCCGCGACACGTGACCTACATAACACACAACGGACACACACCTGAAACATACGTTCTAATTGCACAAAACTCATGTCGTTGGTTCTTAGTGTGTTTCTAACCTTAAATCCTCACTATAGAGTCTTAAACATGGCCTAGGAATGCCTAGGATGTAATGAGGATGCAAAGATGCACTTAGAAACACTTTTCAAAATTTTCAGAAAAACAGGGATTCCGCTCGAGCGTGGCTTACTCCGCTCGACCGGTCATGCAGACAAAAAGGCTCCGTTCGAGCGTGGATTCCTTCGTTCGAGCAGACTATAAAAGTACTGGATGCATGAAATTCACGCTCGATGGGCGCTCGATACCCGCTCGAGCGTGAGACACAAGCCCTCGCTCGAGCGTGCATTCCCCCGCTCGAGCGGACTGTAAACACATGCAAAGTACTGGATACACGCATTTCCCGCTCAAGCGTCAATTTACCCGCTTGATCGGACTGCATGAACTCAGTGTGTACGCTCGAGCGTAGAGTTCCCCGTTCGAGCGTGAGTCCAAAATCTGGAATTTCTAGATTTGAACCTCAAGCTCAAAATCAACTTTAAATGCATTAAATCCTAACCTCTTGGGCTAATTTTCTGAAAAGCAGTTGTAAACTCATAATATAACATGTTTTGAAGATCAATTTGCAAAATCAAAGCCCAAGAGTAGATCAATTAAACACAATTTCAAGGAAAACTTCAAGAACATAATTTAAATGTAACATGCATGAATTCAATTGAATTCAAAGCTTCTAATACAAGATCAAATGAGTCTAAACTTCCAAAAAGATACTGAATTCATGGATCAAAGCTAAAATATGGACATGCATGTGAGGCTTTCCAAGAAATCAACCTCAAAACTCAACAATGTACACATGCATGCATGAATTCCTACTCAATTCAATACTTAAAACTAATTCTTAACCTTAAGCTCCAATTCCTCCAAGAATCATGCAAGAAATGACTTGAATTCATAAATATCCTACCTTAGGTCTTCAATTTCAAGAATGGAAGCTCAATTATGCAAGGAACCCTTCAATCTCCTAAGTCTCCAAGCAAATTTCAATTGAAGCCAAGTTTTCTCCTCTCTCACTCTTTTCTACGGTTTTGGGTCTCAAGAAGGATGATGAAAAGTGATGCCAACACATGTAAATCAAGACTAAACAATTAGGCCTAGCAAAGTCCACTTACTAGCATTTTGGTAATAAAGCCAAACTAATGCAATTTAGCTTATTTAATCTAATTGAATTGTACCAAATCGGGTTTTAATTAAATCTACCATAAAATCCCATAAATTCCACTTAGCATGAAACATTAATCGATTTCAGATTCGGCCACCGATAAGGCTTTCAATTTACATATTAAAGTGGAATTTCAAACAGATATTTCTATAAGTAACAGATAGAAAGCCAAAATCATGGAAAACACAAAATAAACACATAAGTTATTTTAATTCTTTCATTAGCATCGTTAAATACGGATTAGTAGCTAATTACGGATCGGGTTATTACAGTCTCCCCACCTTAAAAAGTTTGGTCCTCCAAACTTGAGTTAACATATGCTAAAGGAAACGATGCCCAACGCAGATGTAACTTTAACTCTTAATAAAATAGAAACATGACCAAAATCATAAATATGCTCATAACTTAATCTCAACCTTAGCGTTGTACAGAGTGAGAATCGTAAATCATATACATGTTCATGTTCATTTTCTTGTCCAGATTACACACAGATGTCACGAGTCTTGCTTTAGCATACGTGGTGCATTCACTAGCACTAACAGAGCGGATACAGAACAGATACAGACATAGCAGATACAAAACAAATACAGACACGTGATGGTTATAAATAACCAGTTCCATAAAGGAACCTCCGAATCCGGGGAACAGAACAGAACAGAAGCTGAGCCCCCGTGACAGGGCCTCCGGTACGGGTAACAGAGTGCAGATAGAAATAAGTTCCATAAAGGAACCTCCGATATCGGGTAACAGCTAACAGATATCACATAATACCAAGAGTCACGAATACATATCAGAGATTGAACACGCATTCAGTATGCAACCTATACCATTTCAGAAAACAAAACTTATTTCGTGACACAGAACATAAATACAATTGCACACAATTTTACTGTACTATTACTCACACTACTTATATCGGGGTTATAGATCTGCACTATTTCCATTTTCATAAGTAATTTCCCCCGTTAAGTTACAGAGATCTGATTTATTCATTTCCGAGTCACTCACTCGGTCTTTATTCAATTTGGTTCTCAATTCGGTAATCCACCATAGTTAGTCCAGGTCATGCTAAAGTTATCAGGAGTACCAGGCAACTTCGTACATTAATCTCATAGCAATAGACGAGATTATGAAGTAATCATTCATATACTATTCATTAGCCTCAGTTTCCATAGATTCAATCGTACTATATGTCAATACAGAAGCAGTCATACTGATTGCGTATCCTCTCAGGTAGTCAGAGTTTATAATCGAACCAGTCTGTTGACAATAAGTTCCATCAGTTTTGAAGTACAATAATACCAAAGTAATCATTCTCTAGTCAAACAAGTTCAAGGTCGAAACGGTAATACCGGGTAATTAATCACATGTCATAAATACAGTATTCCAATATTCTCCAAGCATAAGTTAACCAATTCCATAATCCCATTAGCGTGTTTCCAATCGGTTATAGGCGTATGGTAAAAAGTCATTTATAATCACATAGTCCGCTGTTGACGGTTCACATTCTTCCTAAGTGTTCGAGATTAATTCTAATTCTCATTCGGTTAGTTCCCTTAGCAACACGGCCCTGTTATTCATCATAAGCAATTCACAATCCCCCATAATGTAATCAATCAGATAATAGCTCTCAATAAGGGTGTCCTCAGATCAAATCAATGAAAGTTCAACCAGGCGCAGATGCAAGTTCTACCCAGTCATATCAAATCAACATCAAACATAAGTTCTCTCAAGTAAACAAAGGTCTCATCAAACCATGGTTCTATCACATTAGAGCAGATAAAGGTTCTGGCCTTATTATTTCCCAACGGGGTATATTAATTCTATAGTTCATATTCCATTCGCTTAGGTGCATAGTCAGTAGTTCTACAGTTGTTCCAAGTTCCTCGGTTCTCAAATCACATCAGAGTTATGTACAACAATAGTTCCTATCGAAGAGTTCAGGTTAAATACAATGTTACATTCTCCAAGTAAGTTCACATGCGGGCGCACAGGTATGTAACAAGAAGTGGGTTTCAAAGCGTTCATTAATCACAGTCCAGCCATGTCAATTCTTCCAGGTTTATAATTCAATATAACGTAATTAGTCACTATCAATGTTCTCACTAGTTCCATAATAATATAATTTCAGTAAATGAAGTCTCACTTCTTCAGATATCAAGTAGGAAAATTTTCATTGGCTCAAATCGTTTAGTCTTTAAGTTAGTTCAAATCTTAGCGCTCCTCTAATGATAATTTCCTTTTTAGCAACCTCGGTTGAGTCCTAAATGATTCCAACAAATCGGTTCCGTCTTAATCAAATAACACATAACATAACTGGTAACAAAACATGAGATGAATTAAGTTCATCAATCAAAATATTTCAAAGCCTCTAGGGTTGTTTACTAACATATACATAACACAAAGGATGACATTCTTGACATAACAGAGGAATAATCGCCCCGAAATCGAAGCACACCCGATCATGACCATTAGTGGCCGACCCGGAATCGGTTAGACAACCCACCCGTACACCAGACCGTCGGTGGGGCCATCCGTACACCAGACCGTCGATGGCAAAAAGATATCTCAACAAAGGTGCTACATAAGCTTAACGTCCCCTAGCACAAAAGGACCTTTCAAGGATGTCATCAAAAGAAGCTAATACCTGATACGGAGCTAATGGACATCATTCAAGCTAGATTCTTTTCCAAAACACAGCAAAGCAAAGCCTTATCAAAACATTGTAATATAGCGTTATTAAACACCACTTACACATAAACTATCAACTTCAAGTAGTCCTACTTGAACTTAAGTACTATCCTTAACCAATTAAATTATTTGAGCTTTCCCCTACGTTTGGAATAGTCTTCTATTTAATGTCCAACTTCTCATATTTCCAGTAATCCGATAACACAGTCCCCGATAGATCTAGTGACATATAACATACTAGGATAACTTACTTTTTTTTTTACAACTTTACCTGGAATTGCTCGTCTTTCCTGCCACAAAATTCTTAATTTTCTTCCTTGGTTCACTTTTCACTTCCACACTTAATTCTCCCTTTTGATCTTGCTATGTGCGGTAGGATTCACAGCTTTCACTACGTTCTCTAGTACTTCTTCTACTTAACCTCATCATTTTGATAAAGATTCAGTTTCCACTTCATTCATACTTTTTCACCACCTCCTCCTATTGATGAAAGGGAAAGGTTAAACACAAGAAAATGGTTGACAATACTTGGGTTAATTAATTGACTCAAATCATATTACAAAGCACATATCAAGCACAAGTAGACATACACACATAGACGTATAAGGACGCTGGTAGGGTGACTTATTCATTCCCAAGGAATTTACCAAAAATTTCTGATTCGAGGCACGCTAGCCAAACGTGATTCCAATCAGACTTTCAAGGTCATTCTACAAAGGCATGAGACTCTATGGTTTACTATTCCACATAATAGGTTCCCACTAAAATGTACTATCTTACATATCAAATGACTTCTCTCGCCCTCAATCACCATAGTTCCACGCATCTCGTTGATCATCAAATTCCTCAATTTTCCAAGTATTCTCATAGTCCAGTATAACATATAGTGCATATAGCTTCCATGACCTTCATTGAAGACTCTAATTTTGCATAATGCTATGTTTCCACAAATCAACATGCCTATTCTCACCAATGCTTTAGTCAAACTCTTGATTCACTTAGAACATTAGACATTTCACAACATTTCACAACATTTTTGTGTCATCGTTACTATATCATAATTAGCTGGTTCAGGTACATGTATTTGCCCTTGTTGCTGTTGTTGCAGATTTTCGGTTAAGGCTTTAACCATTCTTTCCATTCGGCTAATTCTAGCGTCAGAAGATTCAGATTCATTTACATTCCTTGTCATTTCCATCGGCTACACACAAATAGGGTGTTTAATAAGATAAGGAAAGTTCTCACTATTCTCACATTTCATTTCATATCAGACGCGTTTATACTTTCATTTCAATTCCGATACAGTCACATGATCCTTTACTCTCATACGTTCATGTTCACATAGATTCCTCAATCCAGTTTCCCTATAATCATCAAAAGTCCACAATAGTTCTTAATTCTTAGTTTTAGTACATAAACGTACTACACAAACGTATATACATGTTCTTGAATGCACAACTTTTTACTTACTTACTAGATGCATGAAACTTAAATCCGTTGTAGACATTCTAATGCTCAATGGACAAGTGTGTGAGATATTAACGCGTGCTCTGATACCACTCTGTCACGACCCAAACCCGCCCCTGTAGGTTTAGCATCGTAACCGGCCAATAATCCTTAGATTATCTAAGGCCTCTAAACAGATTAACAAAATTAAGGGGCTAGCGGAAGCAAATACATAATTATAGTTATCCAATGAGCTGTGCAGACTTATATGAAATAGAATATTTAAAACTTTATATACATAACCGGTAGTCAAACATTATACCCACACATAATTACAGTATTTTCAGTACAGCCAACGACATCAAATGAAGTCTTAAATAAACAGAAACCATAGAACTTAACACATGACGCTTCGGGAACCTCCACGTGACGCACAACGGTTGGCTGACAAAAACAGTACAAAAGGTCGTCAACTCTGGCCCTGGTCATGTGCCGGCTCACCTACATACATAATATGAATAATGTCCAGCACAAGTTAAGATGCAGTACTCAAATCAGAACATATCCAGACTTCAAATCAGAAACAGATTCAGATATACATTTATGTTCATATTCAGATTTTGCATAAGCTCATACGTGGTACACCCATTAGCTATCAGATCAGATTGGTCCAGAGACCCACATACATAGTTGGTACCAACGACCATAAAGGTCCATATCTTACGCACAAGTAGCCATGGTATTGTTACCCCCAGGCAAGGGCCATGTGCAGATTGGCCGCGGTATTGTTAACCCCGGGCGAGGGCCACATGCAGATTGGCCATGGTATTGTTACCCCCGGGCGAGGGCCACATGAACTAAGGGTGCCACAAATACTTTTCAGAAAATTGGACATTCATTCATCATTCATAAGATAGCATTTCAGAAAACAAATTATACCATACCAGTTAGAAAATACTTAGGTTAAACATAACTTTACAGAGTTATTACTCACAGTGGGCCTTGAGACAGACAGACGGACGGAGCAGATTGATCACACGACCCGTGGCACATGACCTACATAACACACAACGGACACACACCTGAAACATACGTTCTAATTGCACAAAACTTATGTCGTTGGTTCTTAGTGCGTTTCTAACCTTAAATCCTCACTATAGAGTCTTAAACATGGCCTAGGAATGCCTAGGATGGAATGAGGATGCAAAGATGCACTTAGAAACACTTTTCAAATTTTTCAGAAAAACAGGGGTTCCGCGCGAGCGTGGCTTACTCCGCTCGAGCGGTCATGCAGACAAAAAGGCTCCGCTTGAGCGTAGATTCCTCCGCTCGAGCGGACTGTAAAAGTACTGGATGCACGAAATTCACGCTCGATGGGCGCTCGATACCCGCTCGAGCGTGAGACATAAGTCCTCACTCGAGCGTGCATTCCCCCGCTCGAGTGGACTGTAAACACATGCAAAATACTGGATACATGCATTTCCCGCTCGAGCGTCAATTTACCCACTCGAGCGGAGTGCATGAACTCAGTGTGTACGCTCGAGCGTGGAGTTCCCCGCTCGAGCGTGAGTCCAAAATCTGGAATTTTCATATTTGAACCTCAAGCTCAAAATCAACTTTAAATGCATTAAATCCGAACCTCTTGGGCTAATTTTTTGGAAAACACTTGTAAACTTATAATATAACATGTTTTGAAGATCAATTTGCAAAATCAAAGCCCAAGAGTAGATCAATTAACACAATTTCAAGAAAAACTTCAAGAACATAATTTAAATGTAACATGCATGAATTCAATTGAACTCAAAGCTTCTAATACAAGATCAAATGAGTTTAAACTTCCAAAAACATGCTGAATTCATGGACCAAAGCTAGAACATGGACATGCATGTGAGGCTTTCCAAGAAATCAACCTCAAAACTCAACAATGTACACATGCATGCATGAATTCCTACTCAATTCAACACTTAAAACTAATTCTTGACCTTAAGCTCTTATTCCTCCAAGAATCATGCAAGAAATGACTTGAATTCATAAATATCCTACCTTAGGTCTTCAATTTCAAGAATGGAAGCTCAATTATGCAAGGAACCCTTCAATCTCCTAAGTCTCCAAGCAAATTTCAATTGAAGCCAAGTTTTCTCCTCTCTCACTCTTTTCTATACAGTTTGCTCCAGGTGAAATGAACAACATGTTGCTACACATGTGAATCAAGGCTATACAATTGGCCTAGCAAAGTCCACTTAATGGCACTTTGGTAATAAAGCCATACTAATGCAATTAACTTATTTAATCTAATTGAATTGTACCAAATCGGATTTTAATTAAATCTACCATAAAATCCCATAAATTCCACTTAGCATGAAACATTAATCAATTTCAGATTCGGCCGCCGATAAAGCTTTCAATTTACATATTAAAGTGGAATTCCAAACAGATATTTCTATAAGTAACAGATAGAAAGTCAAAATCGTGGAAAACACAAAATAAACACATAAGTTATTTTAATTCTCTCATTAGCATCGTTAAATACGGATCAGTAGCTAATTACGGATCGAGGTTATTATAGTTTTGATTTTGTGGCTGGAGGGCAGTTCTCAAAAGCAGTGGTCGGTCGGCCACTAGTTCGTACGGCCGACCACTTTCCAAGGCCAACCGACCACCACTTTGTACAGGCAGTGGTATTTTTGTGGCAAAACAGAGTAGAAGCTGAGGCAAAAATAGAATTATATTCTGACTGCAAACAGAATAGAATTTGGCAGCAAACAAAGAGGTTTCCGGGAGGATGTTCTTGATTACGTGTGTACGAGTCCTCGTTTCCCATTTAAGTCTTTTAAATTAGTGCTTTAATACTTAGTGTGCTATAAATTAATTAGTTGATTTCATTATAATTTGCAATAGCTAGTTAATTTAGTTTATTCATTTGGTGTTTGTAATAATTAGTTTAATTAGGACATTCATTCGGACCCTCTTGTGCGATGGCCAAATTGTAACACTTGTAATATTGTCTATGGCTTCCAACGTCCATTTCTTTCTCCCTTTTATTTATTTTCTTACTATGGTTGCATGTAGTATCATATTTTTTGGTCTCATATCATTACCATGACTTGCATCCATTTTTCCATACATTGGGATTTGGCTCATCACACTCAAATACATGCGGTACCATATGCCTTGAATTGATCCACATGTCATGTTAAGGAGCCGAATCTGATAGTTGCATTAGTCATTTTGAATATTAGAGCATGCATTTTTCTAACTATTATTTAATTTCCTTCGGCTTGCCTTGGATGAGTACTAGGTGAGTTTTTTTGCTTTAGCATATTGCATATATGTCTGTGTTTCCATATCAAACATATTACCATGAGGCTAAGTGCTTATCTAATATACCCCTTGAATGCTGGTGGATGAATGTTATTTCGCTTAAATAAGGATGATTTTAATTAATGTACATATGAGCTCACTTTTCCAAGTAGCACATATTTAAAAGTCTTTCAAACAAACATGAAATCAAAGCATTCCAAAGTGGAAGAAATAGTCTATGCTTGTATGCCTCACATAGTAAGTTAGCATTAATAATCAGAATAAGAGTATATAATGTACATAAAAATCATATCATGATTAGTAGAGGCCGACCTTTGATCGGGTGAATAGGGTGCTCAATTCATGACCTTCCCCTCTCATACCTAAGTTCTCGAGCCAAGAAACTTTAGTTATGATGGACAAGTGGCCTTTGGCACAAGTTATGGGTTTCCTAAATTTTTCAAAAATATTTAGGTGGTGACTCTAAAATCTGGTAATACAGTCCGTTTTTGGCATTTCTTATTGTAAATGGATTTTTCAAAGATTTGTTGGATTTAGGCTCATTTGTTTTTTTTTTTTTTTTCTTTTCACATTGCAATTGTGAAATCAAATTCAGAACTATGGGATTCCGAACTGTGGGGATATCGTATATGAGAAGACTAAACCCCTCTGAGGAGCACAAGAAACCAGCTGCAAGCCTCATTTCCTACTATCATTTCACATTTGTACTTATTATATATGCCAGTTGTAATGCATCTCACTTTTAAAGATGCATATCTATTTAGGTTTATTTTGAAAAGTTAGTGAAAAGGCAATTTTTAAATTTTTTTGGGTTATATTATTTTTTTACACATTTTTTAAAAAAATATAAAAAAAATTAACTTTTAACTAACTTCCCAAACAACCCTTAGCATAGGTTATTTTAGTACATTTTTTTTTAATTTTTAAATTTTATTTAGGTCATATTATTTCTTATTTAAATCATATCATATTTTATATCACATTACACATTTTTCATAAAAATCAAAAATATATATTTATTTAGATTATTTCAAACATTAATATATAACTCTCCAAAAAAAATCAAAAATATTATAAATTAAAAAAAAATTATTTCAAAGATATTAATTTATAATTCCTCGTTTGGAAACTCAATCTTTTAGCCTAAAAGTTAAAAAATCACTAAAAAAATTAAAAAGCCAACAACCTATACCAAAAAATTAAAGATTTTTTTTTTCTCTTCACTTTTTGCACATCTTTTCATAAAAGTCAAAAAATTATCACAAATATATTAATTTTTTATTTCATATTTTAATTTAAAAAAATCAAAAAATTACTAAAATAGCATGTTTCCAAACAAGGTTATACTTAAATCCCATTTTATACCAATTCAATCTTCATCGCACAAATATATTATTTAAAAAAAAATTGAAATAAATTGACACAAACTTTGTGTAAAAAATATATAATTTTTTAATAACTTTTGTAACATGTTTTCACAATATCAATATCCAACCACCACTTTATTAAGTGGTTGAAATATATATATATAAGAAGGATATTGAAAATTTTAAAATTTCAACCCTCATTTTACCTGTTAGAATGGTTGAAAGAAATATGAAAAAGGTGTATCTGTATTACATGAATTGAATTGAATACAATAGAAGAGCCTATATTTATAGGCTGAATACAAACCTAGATAAGTATAAAAGGAGATAGAGATAGAGACACAAGGAGATAGAGATAGAGATAGAGAGAGATAGAAATAAGCTATATCTACAATACAAGGAGATAAGTATAAATCTAAATTTAATATATATACATTAACAGCCCCCCTCAAACTCAAGATGGGTAAGCATCAACCAACTTGAGTTTGGAAACTAGATCAATGAAACGACTAGGAGGATGAGCCTTGGTGAAAATATCAGAAGGTTGATCAGTAAAAGAAATAGAAAGAAGATGAACGTGCCACATGTAACATGTTGTTGGATGAAATGGCAATCAATCCCAATAAGTTTGGTGCAATCATGGAAGACATCATTGTGAACAATCTGAATGGCACTCTGATTGTCACAATAGAGAGAGGTGGCCCTAAGGGAAGAAACACCCATATCAACAAGGAGCCAACGAAGCCATAAAAGTTCCGGAGTAGTGTCAGCAAGAACGCAGTATTCAGCTTCAGTACTAGAGCGAGTAGTGAGGAACTATTTCTTGCTGCGCCAAGTAAGAAGAGAATCTCCTAAGAAGAAATAGAAACCCATGGTGGAGCGTCGATTAGTGGGATCCCCAGTCCAATCAGCATCAGAAAAGGCATGAAGCTTGAGAGAAGAGTGGGCAAAATAGTGAAATCCATGGAACATAGTGCCTTTAAGGTAGCAAAGTATGCAAACTAGAGCAGTGTAATGCGGGGTGCGAGGTGCCGAGATGTACTGACTAACAAGATGGACAACATAGGCAATGTCAGGACGAATCACAATGAGATAGACAAGACTACCGACCAGCAGCCGATAAAGAGTAGCATCAAAGAGAAGATCCCCATCTAGAGGAATGAGACGAGTCTGAGGATCAACAAGAGTAGAGATAGTCTTACAATCGGTAAGACCAGCACATGCCAGACGATCGGATGCGTATTTGGCTTGTGACAAATAATAACTATTGGAATCATGAGAGATTTCAAGCTCTAAGAAATAATTAAGAGTACCAAGGTCCTTCATCTCAAACTGACGATTAAGAAATTGTTTGAGGCTAAAAATACCAGCCACATCATCACCGGTGATAATCATATCATCCACGTAAAAAAGAAGAAGAGTGGTGCCAGGAGGAGTGGTTCGAACAAATAGACTGGAGTCGTATGAGCTAGAGGTGAAGCCAAAATCATGGATAATGGAACTAAATTTTGCAAACCACACTCATTGAGCTTGCTTGAGACCATAGAAAGCACATTGTAGTTTGCAAACCTTATGAGTCGAATAAGTAGACCCAGGGGGAGGTTGCATATAGACTTCCTCAAGAAGATCACCATTAAAGAAAGCATTTTTGACATCTATCTAAAAGAGATCCCAGTGGCGAGCAGCAGCAATAGCAAGTAAGCTATGCACAGAGGTAAGCCGAGCAACCAGAGCGAAAGTCTCCTCATAATCAATGCCATATTCCTGGGTAAAGCCCTTGGCAACAAGACGGGCTTTGTAGCACTCAATAGAGCCATCAGAATGGGTCTTGATTTTGTATACCCATCTGCAGCCAATAGTAATCTTTCCAAAAGGAAGATCAATAACATCCCAGGTATGAGTTTTGTCTAAAACCTGTAATTCATCAGTCATAACTTCCTGCCAAAGAGGATTAGTATAAGCCTCACGATAGAAAGTAGGTTCATAAGTAGAAAAGGTAGTAGACCCGACAATATAATTACGAAGATGAACAGGTGGTTGAGTTACTCGATGTGGACGACCGGTGGGAGGAGGATCTGGTAAGGTGATAGGAGACTCAATAGGACCATCAGAGGGAGCAGTCAGGACAGGATCAGGTGTAGGCAAAAGAGTCTCTAAAGAGGAGGAACCTGCATCAAAGGCATTAGAGAAAAGATTGATAGAAGGATTAGTAAACAAAATAGAAGTAGAAGATGATGATAAGTAGAACAAGGATAAGGATGAAAACATTTTATGCTCCCAAAAAACCAAATGACGAGAGATACGAAGACGTTTAGAGATAGGATCCTAACAACGATAGCCTTTATGTTCAATTCCATACCCAAGAGAGTAACAAAGATGAGAACAGGGTTCAAGTTTGGTATGTTCATGAGATTAGAGGAGAACAAAGCATGCAAACCCAAAAACCCGAAGATTTGTGTATGGAGGACTAGTGCCATGTAAACGGGCATAAGGAGTTTGGTTATGGATAGTAGGAGTGGGAACACAATTGATGGTGCAAACAATAGTAAGAGCAGCTTCCCCCAAAATATATTCAGGACATAAGAAAGAGATAAGAAGGGCGTGAGTAATGCCAAGAATATGCCTATGCTTCCGTTCAGCACGACTATTTTGTTGGGACGTGCTAGCACAAGAATGATAAGGTTAAGTACCGTGACGCTGAAAGAAAAAGAGAAAATCAAGATCCTTATATTCCATAGCATTACCAGATCGAAATTTTTTTATGTTTTTAGAAAATTGGGTTTGGACTATGCTTGCAAAATTCTAATAGAGTTGTTTAAGTTCTAATCAACTTTTCATAAGAAATAACCACGTAAAATGTGAAAAATCATCAACAAAGAAAACAAAGTAACATAATCCCCCCATAGTGGTAGTAGGTGATGGTCCTCAAATATCAGAATGGATAAGATCAAATGGTGCATGAGAAACAGAAGTACTTGCATTAAATGATAAGGCAGGTTGTTTTGCAAGTTGACAAGATAAACAATCCAAAGTATTGGGAATGACATGACCTAACTGACCAGTAGAAACTAAAGATTTTAATCGACTAACATAAATATGTTCTAAATGACAATGCCAAATATTAAAAGGAGACATGCTGGAAGCAGATGTAGGAGCAGCTATCGGAGTGGAGTTTGGAACATGAAGATAAATGAGCTCATAGAGACGTCCATGCTTATGGTCAATCTCAAGAGTATTTCCCGTCTGAGGGTCCTGTACCAAACAACCATTAGTAGAAAATGTGACAGTTCGACCAAGCTCACATAATTGACTAATAGAAATAAGATTTAAAGTGGGAGCACGAATAAGATAAACATTTGATAAGGATAGATGAGAGGTGGAAACAGAACCAATATAACTTACAGACATAAGAGAACCACCCGCAATATGAATGGAGGGAATAGAAGAAGATGGAGAAATAGAAGAAAATAAGATAGAACTAGAAGTCATATTATTGCAACATGCTGAGTCAAAATACCAGGGAGATGTACCTGAAGTCACAGACAGAGAAGTAGAAGGAGGTGTACCATAGGTGGTGAGAAACTATTTGAACATGGCTTCAACATCGGTTTGGAAAAAGATAGGAGTGACTAAATCTAAAGGCTCAGAAAATTCTTCAGATGCAGCAGCAACAGTGCGATGAGCAGGCAGAGATCTAGACTGATTCTTGAGATGTTGTGAATGACCTCGTGATAAAGTCCCACGAGTAGTAGATGAGCGGTCTGGATTGCGAAAACAATCTTGTTACAGATGACCAGAACTAATCTTGTTGCAGTATCGACAGGATCTGACTGGGCAATGAAACAAAAGATGAGTAGAAAGAAGGCCCCGATTCTGATAATAATTGCAAGTAGTGGGCCGCTGGGTGGTTGGTGAAGAGGAACTCAGTGATTGCGGAGTGACAAGAACTATATCCACATGATGAGTCTGCAGAGGGCCAATACGAGTCTCCTCAGATAATAACTCAGAAAGAGCCTGCTCAAGAGTAGGCAATAGAGTGCGATGAAGCAGAGATGCACACACGGGCTCAAACTGGGTAGTGAGAGCCATGAGAAACTCAACCAATCGTTGGTGATTACGATACTGAGTGAATAAAGTAGCATCTTCAATATGAGGCCAGGCAGGTTCAGAGAGAGCTAGCTGGTCCCAAACAGAATATATCTGAGAGAGAAAATCATTAACAGACTGACCAGGCTCTTGACGCAGGCAATGAAGTTGACTTTGAAGCTGATACTAATGAGCAAGACCAGTAGTCTGATAACGTTCTGTTAAAAAATCCCAAATGTCTTTGGCAGGAGTAGTTACGGAGTCACGTTGAAATCGATTAAATTGTAAACTGATCGAAGTAACAGAAGTATTCCGAAGCCAAGTGATGATCTGGTAATTCTTACTATCCCAGTCCTCCAAACGGTCTACATATGTGACAACTGTTTCATGAACCTCTTTCACTGGTTAAACTACTCCCCAGTGATAATGCGCCAGAGTTTCTTCCTTTTTAGAAAGCCGGACATGGCCTGGGCCCATAACACATAGTTGGAGCCGTCAAGGATAACAGAGATTGGATGAAAAGCATCATGACAATCCATAACGGTGGTTTGGTGAAGTAAAATAGAGAAAAACAATGCTATATGAGCAAAAATCAGCAAAACAAAACGTGCAAGTGAGTCCAGAAGGTCGAAAAGGGGTCTGGTGTGCAGTGATGATGTCAGTAGGGACTAGATGACATTAGCAGGTGCGCGGTTCATGTTAGCAGGAGGGTGCACGGCGCATGATAGTAGCAAAGGTGTCAGCAGATGCACGATGCACGTTAGTAGGAGGATACGTGGTGCACGATAGCAGCAAACGCGTGTAGCGTACTATGGTGATAACACTGACGTGCTTAGGGCTAACGTCAGTGACGATTGTAGCAGAGGGACGAGCGCGTAAGAGATGCGTGGCATGTGATCGTGTGGCAATCAGCGCGTGGTAGTGCGTGTGGATACTGATGGCGTCGTGAATGACGCGCCTATAAAGAAGTGGAGCGTGAGAGCGCATGTAGACTTCTTTTGGGGTGCGGTTGGTGGCTCTAGAATCATTTGAAAGAGAAGAAGATGATGGTTGTCACAGGTTTGTGTTTATGGTCACTGGAATCGTCTAAAAATAACGGGAAAGCAATGCTAGAACAAAGATAATAAAGTGTATGGGTAATGGAATGAATGCTGTAGTGCTATTATCTAAGGCACTAAGCACAAAAAAAAAAAAAAAAAGGCTATAGGTGTAAAACCTAGTGCTCTGATACCATGTTAGAATGGTTGAAAGAAATATGGAAAATGTGTATCTGCATTATATGAATTGAATTGAATACAATAGGAAAGCCTATATTCATAGGCTGAACACAAACCTAGATAAGTATAGAAGGAGATAGAGATAGAGATACAGAGAGAGATAAAGATAAGCTATATTTACAATATAAGGATATAAGTATAAATCTAAATTTAATATATACATTAACATTACCTATTTCTAGAAATGGTAATGATTCAAAATCCTACATAAATAGGCTTCTTTCTTAATTCTGATACATCGAAAAACTTGGGGGGGTGTTTGGAAAAATATCAGAGTGTTATTTTCAACAAAAAAAAAAATTATTAAAAATCAATAATAAAAAAAACTTTAAAACTTTATAATGCTTGTGATAACTCAATCCGTATTGTGCTTAATTATAAATGTGATTATATGTTTGATATGAATTTGCATATTTAATTATGTGATTTATGTGATTTTGGAATTATATCTGTTACTTGTAGGAAAATCTGTTGCAATTACAACTTTGAATTGAAAATTGAAAACCGTAGAGGAGCCAGAAATCAAAATCGACTTCATATATGTGTTTAGGATGATTTTTAGAAGCTACTGTGAAATCTTGTAAAATTACAATTCGTAATGAATTAATTAAGTTTAATTAGCCTAAAACCTAAATCAAACTAATTTAAGTTCAATTAGCCAAAGTTATGGGTGTATGTATATAGATGGTAAGACTTAAGTAAGTCTTGAGATCATTTTATATCAACAAAACATTTGCTAGAGGGAGTTAGAGAGAGAGAAAGAAGAAAACTCCTAGAGTTGAAGAAGAGAAGCATGAGGATTGACAGATTCAAGGGGAAAACTCAAGATTTGAGCTAAGGTACGAAAATCTATCTAGAATCCTTGTAAAATAACTCATCTTTTGCTTGAAATCAAGAGGAAATTGGAGATTTTAACCTATATGAGTTAGGGTTTTGGGTTGTGTAATTGTTTGAACTAAATTCAAGAAATTGAGCCTTGATCTCTTTAACCTTATTTGATTTGAGTTCAATCTTGTGAATATTTCATAAAATAAGCTCTAGATAGTTCATATCACAGATTTGTGCAAAGATCATCCATGTTTATATGTATTTTGAGCTTGATTATGTAACTCTTGAATTTATCAAAAATATGAGACCTTGATTTTGACATTGAAGCAAGATTGATGTGTGTGAGTTGAAATTACACTTGAATAAAGTTAGTTTATCTTGTTTTTGAATTAGTTTTACATGAATTTGGGCTTAAAAAGGAGTATGAAAGATTACACTTTGCACCATTTTCGGACCGGGCTAAATTACCCACCAGAACTGCATCTGCAGCCAGGAGTCCCATACGTGTGGAACACATGGTGAAACAAAAGCTTCGCTTCTGCTTTAATTGCACATACGGCTGCAGGTGCGGCACCTTCCGCACGTACGGTGAGAGGCTTCCATATGTGCAAAAAACAAGGGAAAAACCTATCAATTTATGTTAACTCTTCTAACTCTATGAATCTATTTGTGAGTATGTTTTGACCCTTCGCAATGCCTAAAGATGAACGGAAAACAAATGAATCGCAAAACGAATAAATAAAGGAAAAGGCTAAGAAATGAATGAATTGTTTACCGAATTCGTATGTGTTGTGTTGTGTAGGTCACCTGCCAGAAGGACCGTTGCACGGTCAATATCACTATGAGTAATAATATTGTAAAGATATGTTCTTAATTAATTATTTTGATCCATAAACGGTGATTCATTCCAGAATTGTGTTTTGATCGAAATGAATGAGTTCCATGAATGTTATATGACATATGCAATGTGGACCTAAAATTGTTATGTTTATACTATAATATGTTTGGGCTCGAGGCCATTCTATACCATGTGTGGGCCTGAGGCCATTCTAGTTAATGATATGATAATATATGATTAGACCTGAGGTCGTTCTGAATAGTTGTTAATGTGTGGGCCTGAGGCCGTTCCGTAATATATATTCATACGTTTGGATCCAAGGCCGTTTTGATATATGTGGGCCTGAAGTCGTTTTGTCATATGTGGACTTGAGACTATTTTGATATATGTGGGCCAATAATCGTTTTGTCATATTGTAATGACCCTCACCACTGATTACTGATAACCCTACTGATTACTGCTAAGTGGAGACTGATTATGAAAAGTAATTGAATCGATTGAAATACTGAACTGACTGATTGAATGTGCTAGTTTAAAAGCATTTCTATTTGTTTGACTGTTAAACTTATCTGTCTATGTTTTATGTTTTAAATTGCGAATTGAAGGCCTTATCGGCGGCTGAATCTGAAATCGATTGATGTTTTATGATCATTAGAATTTATAGGATTTTTTGGAGTATTTATCTGAAAAGTGATTTAGTATGATTAAATTAGATTGAATTGAGCTAAATTGCAATAGTTGGCTTAATTACCAATATGCCATTAAGTAGGCCACTTAGTCAAACACGTATTGAAGCCTTATTATTTAGCCAACACAGCATTTGTTCAGCCTCTTCCCTTGTCATTGCCGACTAGAGAGAGAGAGATAGGGAGTTGGAGTGAATTCATCTTGTATTGCTTGGAAATTAAGAAGATTAAAGGAGTTCTTGTTTGATTGAGCTTCTAGACTTGTAATTGGGGGACCCAAGGTAGAAAATTCAACCTTTTATTGATGTATTTAAGATTGTTCTTGCATGGTTCATGGTCCATTTGAGGGTGGAGTCTAGAATTGGCGCTAAATTGTTGAATGAAAGCTTAATCTTTGCATGCTTGTTTATATCCTTGCATTTGGATGTTGATTTCATGGCAATAGGTGCATGCATGTTCATGTTTATGTTAAAGTCCATGATTCCATCATGTTTTGGAAAGAATTGGCTCAATTGAGCTAGCTTTTAAAGCTTGAAAGTGGTTTAAAGTCTTGCATGTTACACATTCATCATGTTCTTGAAGTATTGTTTGAAATTGGGTTTAATTCCCTCACCTTTGGGCCTTGATTTTACAAATTGAGCTTTGAATCATGTCATACTATGTATTTACAAGTTTTTCCAAGAAATGGGCCCAAAGGAATCGAATTTATTACATTTGAAGTTAAATTTGAGCTTGAGGTTCAAATCTGGGAATTCCAGATTTTGAACTCACGCTCGAGCGGGGTGACTGGCACTCGAGCGTGAAATTCGTGCTCCTAGCACTTTACACTATTTTTAAGTCAGCTCGAGCGGGGTAATTTACGCTCGAGCGAGACCTTGTGTCTTACGCTCGAGCGGGTGTCGAGCGCCCAATCGAGCGTGAATTTCACCTATCCAGCACTTTTGACTATTTTTCAGTATGCTCGAGCGGAAACCTATGTCTGCATGTCCGCTCGAGCAGAGTAATCGATGCTCGAGCGAGACCCCTGTTTTCTGAAAATCCTAAAAATGCTTTTAAAATGCATCTTTGTATCCCCATCCCATCCTAGGCATTCTTAGGCCTAGTTTAAGGCATCTTAATGAGGATATTGATGTAGAACCACACCGAGTCAAGATGGGGATTAAGTTACTATTTTCCCAACTGTGTAGCTTAGTGTGTGTTCACTCTGTAACTGTGTAGGGTTGGCATCCGGAGACGCGCTCTAGCTTATCTGTAGCCCAGAACTCTGTGAGTAACAATGTTGTAAAGATATGTTCGAAAATGAACATTTTCTGAATGATCAATTGAACTGTTTTCTGAACTGTTTACTATTAACTGAATGAATGTTTATCCTCTATTTTGAACTGTATTGTGGCATCCTTAGCAACTACTGTTACTGTTACTGTTACAGTTACAGAGATCTCTGTCAGTTCTTATCTTGGAACTTCTGTTTACTGTTATGATGGTCATCACAGACTGCTCGGTCTTTTAAGACCTACTGTTTACTGTACTGCTATGCTAATGGATGTACTACATATGACTGTTATGACTGAATAACTGACATACTGATTGAAATGATTGTTTTCAATACTGTAAGGACATTCATTCTTAATCTCTTTACGCATTATGTTATTCACTGGGTTTTAGCTCACTGCTCATAAATATATGTAAGTGTACAGGCACCGGATCGTTGCTAGAAGCGTCGAGGTAAACTCCAGTTTTGTCAAGCCAACCTATGTGCCTCACCGCGAGGTTCCGAGTCCGTTCAAGCTAAGGCTATGGGGGTGTTTTAGTTTCCCCCTTTCTGTTCTGTTTTTGTATAGACTATATTGACTGTTATTGTACTATTTTAGTAGAGATTAAGTCCCTGTCCTGAATGATTGTAAATGTTGTACATACTATTTTGCACTGATGGTATATATGTATGAAAAGTCTTTTTGCATACAGACTGTCGCAGCTCATTGGACATTGTCTACTTACTGTTTTGGCTTCCGCCATGGCCCTGTACTCTGTATTATTGTCTGACTGTTAAGTAGGCCTTCGGTAATCACGAATTAGTGGTCAGTTACGGTGCTAAACCCATAGGGGCGGGTTTGGGTCGTGACACATATCTGGCCCGGGGCCATTCTGTTATATGTTGGGCCTGAAGCCGTTCCTTAATATGTTAGACCTAAGGCCATTCTATAAATGTGATTATGGATAATGTTGCGAAGGATGCAATTGTGGAAATGTATTGTGTTCACATACTATGTTTTCTATTAATGCAAGATTATTCATTTGATTCTCTTTACTTTACTATTATTCATTGAGCATCACTCACTCTCTATGTTGTATGTATGTAGATGATCAGCCTAGAGGTCAACCTTAGAGTCAGCCTAAAGAAATTGCTTATGAGGACCTGTCATGTCGAAACTCCAAGATGGAGCTGTTGTCTTTTGACTTTATGTCTATGTTAAGACTTTTGTCTGGTGTTTGTTATGTTGGTTTTGTGGATGTGTAATTTAATGTCTTGACTCCTTTTAAATAAGTATTTTATCTTGACCATTTAAGCACCGCTCAATGGACGTTATTTCTTTAATTTGCTTCCGCTTAAGGCCCCATTATTAAAGACATTTGTTTTCTGTATGAAGTCATAGGTAATCGTGTGATTACTGGCCGGTTATGAGCCAAACTTTTAAGGACATATTTAGGTCATGACAGTACTATTAATTAAAGTTCTATAATTTTTTTTTTAAAACTACCATTTATCTATATTTTCCTCCTTATTATATCCTCATTTTCTCTATCATTTAACATTTCTTCTTATTATGTTTGCAAGCGGTAATGAATCCCATTGTTGGGCAATTTTTTCTATCGAAAGGCGAACAAATATGTTGATCTCCCTACAAGCATGGGCAACAATGGTCTATTTTGAGTAGGGGTGTTCAAAAAACCGAATTACTCGTAGAACCGACCCAACCTGACCGACCCGTTCATGGTACGGGCGGTTTCGACCAACTTCACGATCGGCTGGGGTTGAAATTCTTCAATTTTATTTAATTTTCGGTCGGAGGTCAGATTTATTTAAAAAATATTCACCCAACCCGACGCGACCGAAAATATATACGTGTATTATATATACTTTTAACCATTACTTGGGATTTATTTGCCTAGAAAAATAAAACAACAGCAGTATAACATCATTATTGTTTTTTTCAAGAAAACTTTTATATCTTCCCAATGCATTTATCATCTTCCCAAGTGATAGATCTGACTTCCCACCTACCCCTTTGTCTGCCCCACATCATCACGTTTCATCTCTCTTATTTCCTTTCTTCTTCTGAAACCTCTCATCTCCCTCTTACTCCCTTTCAGCTCCATCCTCTTCTCTCTCTCTTTGAAAGATAAACCCATCCTTTATTATTTCTGTGCTTTTTTTTTTCCTCCCCCGTTTGGCTCTCTCTTTCTCTCTCCTTTTAAGGGACAAACCCATCGAAGTCTTTCTCATCTTTGTTTTTTTCCCCTTTCGTGTCTCTCTCTCTCATGACAAACCCATCTCTCACTATCTTCCTCAGCTCAGTAACAATGGTGGCAATTGCGATTGCGATGAGCAATGATTGTGATGTTGTTGAACGGTGGTGTGGACGGTCACTGAGGGTAATGGCAAGTCTTCCCCCCCTTTCTCTCTCTTCCTTATATTCTCCTCTCTTCCATTCTTTTTCATAGGTCTGCACATACATATATATATATATATAATTTTAAATTTGTTGTTTTGAAATTTTATTTCATTTTTCATATTTTTTTAAAAAATTTGTTAGATATTCGAAATCATCCGAACCGACCGCCAAACTGATCTCTTCTATTCGGTCGATTTCGAATAGTAGTTCAGTCGATGACGGATGGCCGATTATATAACCCGAATGTGTCGGTTCAGCTGACGAATTAAGGATAAACCCGAGCCGAACCAACCCGTGAACAGCCCTAATTTTGAGAAGTGAATTAAAAGTTGACTTTTTAACTTTTTTGACTTTTTGATGTGAGAGGAGAAGTGGGTTGAAAGCTAAGAAGTGACTTTTAACCCACTTCCTAAAATGAGCCAATATCACTGTTGATTTTCATTTCTTTAGTACCTTCTTGTATTGCTAATAAACCAGTGACAGACATGAAAGGAACTTCTTGTAATATACTTATTCAATTTTATAAGTTGTACCTTTTATCCCCCCTCCCAAAAAAAAAAAAAAATCATAATAAGAATAGGCTATATGAAACTTGCAAATATATATTAAAAATTGATTTGACACTTATCAAATTAGTTTATCGAATTTTATTTCTTAAATTTCTATACAGAGTGTAATTGCAATCCATATATATGTTAATCACCTTGTATTATTTGATCATTAATCAACACATATTTAAATGTTGGCTAATACAAGCCTAAATATATATATAACATAAACAAAAAGAAGACTATTTTCTATAATAATAATAATATATTTTTTTATGATGGTTTCAAACTCAAAAATTGATTGAACTCCATTAAAGATGCACCTTTAACCTTACCATTCATGATTAAGAGTAAAAACATTGTCAAATACAAATAGAGTCATCCTCTCATATATTTTTTCTCTCTCATAATGAAATGGAAAGAGTAAAGAAAGGAAGACAAGGCAGGCCCAGGCCCAGACCCACACAATTCCGTGTGGGGTTACTAACTTTCTAATAATACACTTTGCAGAAAGGGCTAGGCCGTTCGTTACCCTTTTGTCCCTATTATCCATGGACCATGCCCCCCCAAACCCCTCTCTCCATGTTGCACTTCTTTGTTTCCTCTCTCTCTCTCTCTCTCTCTCTCAATCATTTTTTTTTTTTTTTCCCCAATTTCATTTAGAGGTATGCCAACATTTTTACCTGTTACAGTTCATGTGACCACACATTGTTGCAAATCCAATTAAAATGGAAAACGAGAGGAGTCGAGTCATGAGTACTGAATTGTTTAAATTTAATTTAAAACTTTAATGAGTTTGGAAATATATTAAAATTTGATTTGTTTATATAACAACTTGATTTTAAATAAATTTTTAATAAACTAAATAAGGGTATATTAGTTTTAATTGTGAGCAGTGAAAATATTTGGATGAAACATATATACTTTTTTCTTTTAAATAACATTAACAATTTTTTGAAATTTATTATTATTTTTTTAAAATCAAATTTTCAAACATGTAGGAAAAGGAAGAGGAAAGTAGAAGCCTTAAAATAAAGAATTGTGCATGTATAGCAAATAGAGGACCTAAAACAAACAAAAAATGTGACAGAAGAACTTATCCGATAACTTCTCTTCTAAATGCTACACCAACATATTTTCTTCGAACTTGCAATTCTAAAAACATATTTCTCAACACTAGGAAGACAAAATACCAGTGACCAATTTTTCAAGAAACTTTTTCATTTTTTTTTTTTTTACTTCTGTCAAATAGCATCAACATTTTTTGAAAATTGATTTTGTTTTGCATGAATTTAAAATCTAGCATTTTCAAAGCCGTGCAAATCGCTGACTCTGTTTAACGACTTCTTCATCATAGCCACCTTAGCCAGCCGTTCAGCGGCTCTCCAAGTCAGCAGCTCCCCATTCTCATCCGTAAGCACCACCTCCCTCTGCCGTTGGATAGCCTATTGCTGCTCTAACTGAATCTGATCCAACGGCTTGTGCGCGTGGGACCAACAAAGCCTGTTCTCTACCGTTGATCATCTGTTGAGTTGCTGGGTCCCTAAAACTCATCGAACTGAGAGCACATGGTGGGACCCAACTACAGGTGTGGGGACTCTCAACTCGACGAGTAATTCTCGTTCCTCTTCCGCGTAGAGATCACCGAGTCGAACAGTTCCAGAGCTGAGCACTGTGGGCCGTCCGTTGCAAGAATAAACGGCCGAGATCTCTGATCGGAACCGGAGGCGAAGCGGAACTCAATACGGAGATCTTGAACCACCACGCTTAGTGAACACACTTAGCGAAAGCTTCCTCGGCTGTCCCGTGGCTGTAGCAGCCTTTCTCTCCAAAACGAAGAGAGTGTACAGGAATTTCAATATGAGCGAAACGGGTCAACGATTGAGCTGATCCGTGCCGTCGATTTCCATTCTGTGACTGGACCTTCTCATCGTCACCGTCCGATAGCAACATTATGCTGGCAACTGGATTTCTCTCACGGCGGTCTTCGAGGACTTTGGCGGCTTTTCTCAGAGCATCAGCGACGCTGGTTCCTTGGCTACTGACTGACCCAAAAAAAACCAAAAAACCAAAGTCAAGATTCTCCTTCTAGAGTCTCTTCGATTAATTGATGTTGAGTTAAATAAAATATTTCCGTAAGGGTTATGCTTCTCTAGAGACAATTGGTTGGATTTATGAGGCTTATCATAGTTTTGTTTTAATAATTTGAATTATTTATTTTATAAAATTTGAATAATTTTCGAATGAGTAGTGTTTCGCTGGAAGAACATTAATCGGTGAATCAATAGTAACTTATTTTATTTTATTTTTTTATTCGTATTATTTGTTAGATTCAGTTTGTATTGTAATAATCTCTTAATCTCACATCTTTTTATTCGATTTTGTAATTATTCAGTATTGTAATAATTTTCAAGTCCGCTTCTTTCTATCCCTTTCTAGGTATGTCTTCCAACTCTATTTTTTTCAATCCCTTTTATTTTTTATTTTTTTTTTTTTTTTTTTTTTATTTTGGTAATAAAGATGGAAATTAGATTGATAATAGTTAAGCGGTTACAGATCTAGGGTAAAAAGAACCCCTAGCGTCTTCAAAAATTTGAAGCGAGATACAATTAGGAGTAGTAGAAAAAACAAGTAGACCCTCATGATTGAATCCTTCGTTGGCAAGCAAATCTGCACATTTGTTTCCTTCGCGGTAGGTATGGCTAATAGTCGAGGTGCCGAGCTGGTCCAGGAGGTACCTGCAGTCATAAATGAGATTACTAAGTTGATGACAAAGGTTGGAGGTACCAAGAATGAGGTTTTGCATGATGGTTGCATCTGTTTCCACTTCTATTCCTGTGAGATTAAGATCAAGAGCAAGTTTTAGACCATCTCGCATGGCCCAAAGTTCAGCTTCGATACTGGACGAGTGACCAATGTTGCGGCAGAAACCAGAAATCCATTTACCCGTCCAGTCCCTTATGATACCACCAGCAGCAGCAGGCCCAGGGTTGTTTTTTGAGGCACCATCGGTATTGAGTTTGAAGAGGCCAGGTTTGGGAGGGAGCCAAGAGATAGTGGATGGTGTGGAGGGGCGTGGTTGCCTAGATGGAGAGAGATGTTGCCATTCCATGGCAGAAGCAATGGCTAGGGGAGGGTTGAGCAAGTGAGGGTTGGGGGTGGAGAGACACCAAGAATTGCGATTTTTCCAAATGAACCAGCAAGAGATGGGAAAAAGGACTGACCAGTCGGCAGAAGAGTTGTGGGTTAGGTTGGAGGTACAATTGGATTTAATCCAGGCAGCGAGAGGGTGGGCGAAAGAGGGAGTGGCATCGGCTGGGATTTGGAGAGCATCCCAGAAAAGTTTGGCAAATTTGCAGTCCCTAAGGACATGAGTGGTGGTTTCAGGATGGGTAAGGCAGCGAGGGCAGATAGAGTCACTAGTGATATGGCGAAGAAGGAGGTTGTCTTTGGTACTAAGGCGTTGGTGAAGACTGAGCCAAAGGAAATGGGATATTCTAGGTGAAGTTCGACACTTCCAAAGCCAAGTCCAGTTATCAAAGGGAGGGGATGGGGGAAAGGGTTTGGAGTGTAAGTAAGCCGAGCTCGAGGTAAAGGACCCATCAAGGGAGAGTTTCCAAGTGAGGCAGTCATCGGTGGGGTTAAACCATTGGAGAGTGATGCTAGAGAGGAGGGTAGTGATAGAAGAAGGGAGGGAAAAGGAGAGTCTGTCTAGGTTCCAAGAGTTTGCCGCCCAACAATCTCTAACCAAAAGGTGCTGGTCCGAGAGGGTGAGAGGCCCTTCGATGAGGGATCGGAGTGTGCCAGGGCCTAACCAGTTATCAAACCAAAAGGAGGTATGGAGGCCATTTCGAACGAGGATTTTGGAGCCTAAGTGGAAGAGATCAACCCCTTTTTTAATTCCTTTCCAAGTGGGGGAGAGGGCTGAGGTCTTAGAACGGGGTTTGGAGTTCAGAACTTTAGCCCAGAGTTTATGTTTTTCAGCGAGAAGTCTCCAATTGAGCTTGGCCATGTTGACATTGTTTACTAGGCTAGCCTGTCTGATGCCTAACCCTCCAACTTTCTTTGGTTTGGCTACATTATCCCAACTGATGGAGTGTATTTTCTTTTGTTCGGAGGTGGTACCCCAAAGGAAGTCCCTATTGAGTTTGTCTATTTTTTTTGTAACAGACTTGGGGATGTGGTTGCATTGCATGACATGGTTAGGGATGGCTGAATTGACAGCTTTGATGAGGGTGACTCGGCCCGGGAGGGATAGTAATTTGGATTTCCAACCGGTCAGTTTATTTTGGATTTGTTCGAGGATGAAGGAAAAAGAATTGGCAGATGGACGGGTGTGGTGAATGGGGCAGCCAAGGTATTTTCCAAGGTTGGTGGTGATCGGGATTTGGAGTTTGTTGGCAAGGTGGGTCTTGGAATTATCATCCAAGTTGGCAGAAAAGAAGACTTTGGATTTGCTCAGATTGATTTTTTGGCCTGATTTGCAACAGAAGTCGTTAAGGACAGCGGCTATGGTTGAGCAATTTTTCTCAGTGGCTTTCCCAAAAAGGATTAGGTCATCAGCAAAGAATAAGTGGGATAAGGTGGGGCCGGATCTACTGATTTTAATGGGTGACCAAAGTTTCTGATCGCAAGCTTGGGTGATGGCAATGGACAAGTATTCCATGCAAAGGATAAAGAGATAGGGGGAGAGAGGATCACCCTGACGAATACCGCGGGAGGGGGAGAAGGTGTCTGTTGTGCCACCATTGAACAGGATTGACATGGTGGATGAGGAAATGCAAGAGAGAATGATGTCAATCCAAGTCTTTGGAAAATTGAAGAACATGAGAATGTGACGAATGAACCCCCACTCAAGTCTGTCGAAGGCCTTTTCTAAATCAAGCTTAATGATCATTTTCCCGCTGGTGCCTTTTGTAGCACGAAAGTTGTGGACAACCTCCTGAAGAATAACAACATTATCAGTTCCTTTTCTTCCCGGTATGAAACTGGTTTGGTGGGGACTAATAAGGTTGTCGAGCAGGGGTCTGAGGCGAGCAACAATGGTTTTGGTGATGAGTTTATAAATGGTGTTACAAAGGCTGATGGGGCGGTATTGGGTGACGAGTTCTGGATTAGTGGTTTTGGGAATGAGACAGATGTAGGTGTGGTTGATATTGGGGTCAACCGAACCAGTGGAGAAGACATCAGAGATGACTCTCATGACGGAGGGGGCTAGGATGGTCCAGCATTTTTGGAAAAAGACGGGATGGAGGCCGTCAGGGCCGGGGGCTTTCCAAGGTTTAAAAGACCCAAGGACAGCTTTTATTTCAAGGGCAGTGGGAGTTAAGCAGAGGGAGGGATGGTGGCTGTCATCGATTTGGGGAAAAGGGAAAGGAGGAGGGAAGGTGAGGGTGGTGGAGGTGGTGGCGGTGGAGAAAAGTGAGGAGTAGTGGGAGATGAAGGAGGTTTTGATACTAGGTTCATCAAAAATCCAATTGTCAAGGTTTAAAAGACCCCAGGACAGCTTTTATTTCAAGGGCAGTGGGGGTTAAGCAGAGGGAGGGATGGTGGCTGTCATCGATTTGGGGAAAAGGGAAAGGAGGAGGGAAGGTGAGGGTGGTGGAGGTGGTGTCGGTGGAGAAAAGTGAGGAGTAGTGGGAGATGAAGGAGGTTTTGATACTAGGTTCATCAAAAATCCAATTGTTGTTGGAGTCACGGATGGCTAGAATTTTGTTCCTGCGGCGACGAGTGAGCGTAGATTGGTGGAAAAATTTAGTGTTTTTGTCGCCATCCAGAACAAAGTTGATACGGGATTTGAGGGCCCAAAATTCCTCTTCAAGCTTGAGGATGTCATTGAAATCTTTGACAAGAGTTTTTTCCAGGTTGAAGAGGAAGGGGGAGGGGTGAGTTTCAAGGCTTTTTTGGACTCCCAAAATGCGGGAGGAGATATGTTTTTTCCTGTGGAAGATGTTACCGAAGGAAAGTTTGTTCCAAAGCTTGACGTTGGCTACAAAGAGGTTGACACAAGTTGAGAATGGGAGGGTGTTGTCATGCCAACTGTTTTTGATGACGGAGAAGATGCTAGGGTCAGAGAACCAGATTGTTTCGAAGCGAAAAGGACGGGTCGGTCTGAGTGTGGAAGAAGGGTCTGTGTCAAGGAGAATGGGGCAGTGGTCAGAGTGAACTCTGGGGAGGTGGAGGACTTTGGTTTCGGGGTAGAGGAGCTGCCAAGAGTTGTTGCACCAGCATCTGTCAAGCCTTTCACGGATTAAGGCTCCAGTGGAGCGAAGGTTGGTCCAGGTGAAGCGAGGGCCAGCAAAGCCCAAGTCAATCATACCACATTCATCTATACATTCTTGGAATCTTCTAGCACGGTGGGGTTGGAGTGCTCGGCCACCAAATTTATCTGCACTGGTTAGTATTTCATTGAAGTCGCCAAGCATGAGCCATGGAGAAGAGTGTGTAGCAGAAAGCAACATAAGGTTATCCCATAAAATGCATCTGTGATTATAGTGAGGACTAGCATAAATAGCTGAAAGAAGCCAAGGAGAAGGGTTAGAAGGGACCTTAATCCAGGCGTGGATCTCCTGCTCGGTGGTCAAGAGGACTTCACAGGCAATCTCCAGGTCATTCCATAGCAACCAGATGCCCCCGGCAAAACCGATAGGATCAGAAATATGGACATTAGAAAAGCCCAGGTTTTCACTGAGGGTTTTACCTCTAGTTCCTCCCACTCTAGTTTCAGTGAGGATGACAAGGTGGGGGTGGTATTCATTCACAAGAGTGAAGAAATGGCGGCGAAAATGTGGGCTAGCAGCGCCACGGCAGTTCCATAGCAAGACCTTCATTGGAGGATTAAAGAGGGGGGGGAGTGGGGACGGGGTTGCCTCCCTGTTGATTACTTCCACGTTGTTGGTGATCCATCCCGGACCCAGGAGATTGTCCTCCAGTGGCATTGGATCGAATGCCAACGTTGGTATGAGAGCTATGTTGTGAGTTAGACTTGAGTTTCCTTGCATCATGAAGGACTCGACGGAGACGCGAAGGAGGTGCAGGTTTGGCTCTGCTATGATCCTCTCTGCTTGGTAACAGTGCCCCTCCAGAACAAAGGTTCTCAGGTGATTGGCAAGGCAATGGTGGTCTAGAGTGGGTAGTGGTGGAATCGGCAGGAGAGTTTCGGCCAGACAAGGGGCCATGAATGGTTGGAGGTTTGGGAGAAAGTTGGTTGTGGGAACAATTATTTGGTTCAACTGGATGGTTTGGCGGGGGCGATCTGTAAGGTGAGTATAGGGGGTTGAGAGGTAGATTACTATCACAGTTTGGCGGTTGAGGAGGTGAGCTGGGAAAGGGGAGTATTGGGAGAGAGACATCCATATTTGAAGGATGTCCGGGTCGAACCAGCCAAGTATGTGGGTGGGGTCCCTCTGGATTTCCGTTAGCAGACGAGAGTCTACTGGACAGTGGTGATCTTGAATTTCCATGAACCAGCCGGGGCTGTTGAGGGTCTGGTGAGTGGATTGATTGGGGCGAGTGTTGGGATGGTGGAGTCTGAAGGGAATCTGGGTGTCTGGGTGGGCTTCTGGGTTGGGATGTGTCCGACTTCTCAGGTTTCTGGACGTCATATTGTTTCGCCGGAGGCGGGTGCGGAGACGAGGCATTGGTTGGGTAGGCAGAAGAGTGAGGTCGAGGTGGTGTGGTGTTAAGGGGATGAGTTTTGGTTTGAGGAGTGAGAGTATTGTAAGTTCGAATAGGGTTGGGTGGGGGCAGACAGATGGGATCATTTGGGGGGGTTAAGGAAGCACTGTCAGGTGTGACAGACGAAGAAAGGGTGAAAGTTTCAGACGAGGTCAAAGGGGGGCAGACATGGATGGGTGGGGTGGGGCTTGAGGTATGGTAGTCTTCAGAAAGGTTAGCAAGGATAGAGAAATTATTTGAATTAAGGATAGAGGTGGCGTGAGGGGAGGCAGCTGACAATGGGCCAGAAGAGGCAGAAGGTGCAGGGGGGTCAGAGGAGCAGGTTGACTGGACCTGGGTAGCAGGGGGCGCTGGTATTGATGGTTTTGTATTTTTTTGCCAGACAGGGTGGTGTACCGACATGTCAGTTTTACGGCGAACGGGAGGGTGGTTTGGGGGGCGGTTGGTGGTTTTGCGGTAGCGTTCAACAAGCATCCAAGGTCCGAAATGGGTTTCAGGGGAGATGGTGGGTGTGGTGGTTGTTGGTGTGTTGATTGGAGGATTGGTCGGAGGTGGGTGTGAGTGGGTAGAGAGAGAAGAGCTACAGGTACCTCGCCTATGGCCCAGTTTGCCACAGTCAAAGCAGATTGATGAGATGCCTTCGTAAGAAACTCTTTGAGTGATAGTGCCAATCCGGATTTTTGCAATAAGTGGTTTGGAGAGATCAACTTGGACACATAGTCTGGCAAATCTCCCTTTGTTGCCATTCTCTGTGTGAACATCAATTTTCAGAAGAGTACCCAGTTTAGCACCAATCTTTTGGAGAATGGATCTGTCAAAGAACTCAATCGGGAGGCCAGTGAGTCTGGCCCAAACGACTGTGGAGTGGGTAAGGGAGTGGATGGCTTGAAACTCCGGTTCCCATTTACGCACCGCAATAAAGTGAGCTCCAATGAACCAGGGTCCTTCATTTAGAACCTTAGAGAGGTCTTCGTCGTTACTGAATTTGATGGTATAGAAATGGTTGCCCAAATCTAGTCCGATGATAGCTCCCGTGGGTTTCCACAAGGATTTAATTCTTGTCATGAAGTAGTTGAAGCCGATGTTGCGACCCATGAGTTTGACAATGATGGCTTTCAACCAAGGGGTGCGAATTCGGGCCTTGTCTTCACTGGTGAGAGTAATGGCGGGGACAAGTTCATCTTCGTCAACGGCCTCGTCATCGGAGAAGGTATCAGGGGGGGAGGGGTTGGTGGTGGGGTTTGAGAAAAGAGGGGTGGTGAGGGCATCCTTGAAGGAGAGGGAGGTGGAGATAGTACCTGGGCTATCAAGGGATTTGTGGTGATGACGTTCTTGTTGGTCGATTTCTTCGGTGGAGGGGTTTACGGGGTTGCCATTTGGCTGGGCTTGGTGGTTACCAGTTGCTATGGAGTTTCCTGTTGACGCCGGTGGGTCCTCTTGCCGGTTAGCAGACGTGCCTGACTTACTCTCTCCCTCTCTCTCTCTAGACATCTTTTAATTTTGTCTCCCTAATCCCTTTTATTTACTCGCATACCATATTGTGTAAATAGCATCATATTTTACTTTTTATCATATCTATGATTTACATTCATATTTAATGCATTTAGATTCGACTAATTTTGCATTTGTGAGTTAGTCAATTTTTATGGAATTTTTGTGCATTGTCTTGAGATGATTCAAATTCCATGTATTAAAAGTCAAATCTTTAGTTGCATTCTTGTGTATATATTGTATTAAGATTTTGTACATAAGATCATACATATTTCGCTAATTTTGTTTGTAATTGTTCACGGGACGTCAGTAAATATGTAATTTTTTATGTTTTAGCATCCTGCTTGTGTGTGTTTTTCTTACTATGTTTAATATCTTATTTGATATAACTTTATGCATGCCGATGGGTGAAAGTTGTGTTGTTCAATTTGGAATAAAATTGATTTTCATGTTTGTAAAATTCAATTTTCTATTTTTTGAACACTATTCAAAACATTTTCAAAATAATGAAATCGAACCGTTCCAAAATGAACAACACAGTTTATATTTGTTTGCTTCATATAGAAATTTTAGGATTTATTAAACAAATTAAAAAATGAGCATATAAAGTAAATAAAAATTATATCATGATTTAATAGAAGCTAATGTTTTGATCGGGTGAGTGTGGGTGTTCAATTAATGACCTTCCCCCCTTATACCTAAAATTTCGAACCAAGCATCTTTGATTATATCAAACAGTAGCGTTGGCACGAGTCAGAAATTTTCTAATTTTCCTAAAATATTAAGTGGCGACTTGAGATCTAATAGCGTAGTTTATTTCTAGCAAATATTTTTTTGCAGTAATATGAATTTTCTATAAAATTATTAAATATAAATTCTTATCTATATTTCACATTACACTCGTAAAATTAGATAAAAAACTCAAACGTCTAAATTATTTAACGCGCATGAATAGCCTTGGCGATGTGACACTTTTAATTTGAATGACAATATCAACCATTGCCATTTTATTCTGTATTAATATTAGGCACCACTCTTTTCAATATGATTTGGAAAATTGCATAGACTTTGGCCAAGTTTGGCAATTCTAAAATAATTTATCTTTTTATCTTTTTTTCATCACATCATTTCTCTACTTTTTTACACATCTTTTCATAAAAAGACAAAAAATACATTTATTTAGCGCATCCCAAACAACCCCTTTCTCTAAAATCATAAATATAGCTAAAGCCTTGCATGATATAGACTTAAAAGGCTTGTTTTTGCACTTCATAAATCAAACGAATTACTCTAGGAATCAAGAAAAATAGATTTTTCTGGGTGAATGGTTGTAGGGTAGAAATTAAATTTGTGTAGTATAAGATCTATATGTAGAATAAATCTAAATAATAAGAAGATAATTCTAAATAATTTCAAAATAATTAAGTCTGAGTTCGTAATATTACTAAATTCAAACACCAAAGGCTTAAAATCTTATTTTTTAAAAATATTTTTACTGATAAATTATACTTTGCCACCTTGAATTTTATAATTTTCTCACTTTGACCATTAATTTTTTTTACTCCTCATTTTGGCCCCTAACATTTGTAGTTTTTCGCAATGTATGTTCAAAACAAACTTCCGTCCAATTTTGGATGGAAAATGCTACATGGCACTACATGTCAAAATGATTAAATTATACTTTACTCCCTTTAAATTTCACAATTTTTTATTTTGACCTTTAATGTTCGTAATTTTTTTCAATTTGCCTCCAAAACCAATTTTTGTCCAAATTTATAAGATCCAAGCCCAAGCCCCAAAATTCTAACCCCTATCTCTTTCTCCTTTTTAAATTTATCAGCAAACTTTCATTGCTCCTTCAGTCTCTTCTTTGCCCTAACCTTTAGCACCTCTCTACCTCCATCAGCCCCTTCTGTCCCCTTTCTTCATCATATCACCATGTACAACAATCAATGTTCAAATACACCCAAATGCCTCTTTATTTGGGTGAGCTTTTATAATTTGTTTTCTAAAAAATAGAAAAATTAGTTTAGTGCAAAAAAATCAAAATTAATGGCTGTGTTTGGTTTGCCTTTGGAATCATGATTCCAAATTCCAAAAGCAAAATTTTCAAATCACTTTTCAAAATCTATAACAAAAAAACACAACTCAAAATTATTCAAAACTCAATTTAAAAATTAATTTCAAAACTCATAACCAAACACACAACTTAAAACTCAATTCAAATTTTTTTTTTCAAAACTCAAAATCAAACTCTTTTCAAAACTCTCTTTTAAAAGAAAAAATTCAAAAAAATAATTTTTTATTTTATTTTTTAAAATTGTGGAGTCGTATTTTGAGTTATGAGTTTTGAATTGAGTTTTCAAAAGAGAAAATTTGTTTAGTTATAAGTTTTAAAAAGAGTTTTGAGCTGTATTTTTAAAATTTTTTGGATTTATTTTTTTAAAATATTTAAAAAAATTCTTAATTTTATTTTTTATGGTAAATATGTTATATTTTAAATATTTATTTATTTATTTATTTTAATGTACACTATATTTATTTGAACTTGCATGTCATGAGACGGGGTGTAACCATTCCGTAATGGGGTGTAACTGTTATACAAGTAGTTACACAATTGGTGACGAGCTGATAGTCACCACAATGAGAAAGAGAGTGTTGAAAAACGATTAAAAAATTTCACGGCTATGACCAATGGCGGAGCTAGGATTTTTGCTTAGAAGAGGTACCTTTGAATTAAAATCTTAACAAAAATAATAATTTAACTTAATTTTTATTTGATGGTAGGACAAAAAATTAGTGCGATGCAAAAGTTATATTTAAATATAAGATCAAGTTAACTAATCATTAACTCTATTGTTATTAATTTATTTTATATATGATGATCATCATGATTTAAAAAATAATTACATATACACTCATAAAATATAAGAATGAAATTATATTAAGATACACACATATAAAAAGATATAGTGAAAACAGAGAAAGAAATGAGAAAAAGATGAATAAATAATATACAGGGGCTATTATATATTACTTGTTTTTTTCACTGTTTTGAATAATTGAATTACATGGCAATATTTGTCATTAATTGTGTAATAATTATGTGTCGTGTAAGAGGTGATATAAAATAGTGACAAAATATTAGTGACATATAACATTTCTCTACTATAAAATCTATAAGAATGTTTTTTAGCATAATTAAACATTTAAAGTGATAAATTAAACATTTTTTTTATAAAAAAGTAAAGAAAATAGTGATATAAAAATTTCAAGATATTACTTGGATTAAATTGACATATATATTTTTATTAGAGGCAAAAGAATAGTTTTTCAAAAGTTGAGGGGGGGCACGTGACCCCTCTGGGCCTCATGTGCCTCCGTCTCTGGCCGTGACATCTGATTCTCGATACGTACCGGCCGATATTACCGATACCAATATTCTACGATCAATGTCGTTACATTACCTGATATTGGAATTTAGAATCATACTCATAACTCATCAATCTCTCTCTTCAAAGTTGACAACAAACATTCAGCTGAAGGCAGGCAGACATATTAACATGAAATGAAGTAAATTTTAAGTCTCATCGTGCTACCAATGACATGATATTAGTAATCAATAAGAATTTTATAATAGAAGCCTATGTTCAACACTCATTTTAATATCCGTTGATGTGTAAAAGAGATGATTGGTTGAAGAAGGCTTGAGAGAAAGAGTCACTTTAGATATTATAATAAACTGTTACATTATCGAATTTGAAAAATAGATCTAACTTTTGGATTAGAATAGCTCCACTCTAATAATATATATGGCGGGTGAACCTCACTTTCAATGATACTTAATTTTTTTGTCTTTTTATATTTTGGTTTTTGTTTTTGTTTTGTGTATATATATACATATTTTGTTTTTGTTTTTTTCATGTGATGGCCTTTTCAAGCCCTATTTATACACTGCTCTAGTTTAGTCTCCACCATTCTTACCTTTCCAATATTCTTTCTTGCAGATGGTTCAGAAAACTTATTAGCTATGGTATGTGGCTTTTATTTTTCATTTCATGTACTACCCTGTTTGGTTTTGAATTTATTTTTCTGGTTTAATCCTATTTTTCTCCAAATCTCTTGCAGGAGAAAGCTGAGTTTGTTGTGGGTTAGGTGGATTGGAAGGGTAGAACAGCCAAGAGGAACAAACATGGAGGAATGCTAACCACTTCGCTCGCTTTAAGTAATCGCAAAATTGCTAATAGTTATCCTAATTCTTAATTCCCTATTTGGTTTATTCAAATGTGACGGAATGGAATGGAATAATAATTTTTAAAATTTCCTTATGGAATGACCATTTACTTAAAATAGTGAAAAATAATGTCATTTGTAATATAATTTTTTTTTTATCAATTTTACTTAATAGAAAATTAGAAATAAGAAATCATATTTTTAGTTTTTAATAAATTATATGTATCAATACCTTTTGTATTTCCATTTTTGTATTAAAGATTATACGATGGCATTTGTGGACTGTTACACACTCACATTCTCATTTTGCGAGCATCTTAGAAAAATTATATAAAAAAAAAACGAAATTAAACTACACTGACCTTCTTGACGTTTACAAAAAATAAAAAAATAAAAAATTCTACAGTTTTGGCATAAATAATCTTTAAATTTTCACACCATATAGCTTTAATAAAATGGATGTCATTGTAATTATACCAAAACTACGGTATTTGCTATATTTTTTATAAATTTCAAGAGAGATCAATATAATTTACCAAAAAAAAATATGCAAAATATTGAAATATGTGAACGATCATTACGAGTATGGTTATACTTTTAAATTTTGGATACTTCCTTTTTTTTTTTTTTGGATACAACATTTATGGTTTGTGAGGGTCATAACATAAGTCATGAGTCTCTAGGGCATGGTTTAGGTTGGGATGAGTTTGAAGTTCATCCATGGCTAATTTTTCTTATCTGGTTGTTGCAGCCACCTTTGGTTTTGAGAGCATGGCAAATACAGCACTGGCATTGAATTTGGTGACATACTAACCAAATAACCAACTACTGCTTACATTCTCTCCACTCTTATGACCACCCTCGCAGACGCTTACATTGGCAGATTCGAAACCGTTCTCATTTCCGCATGTTTCGAGCTTGTGGTGTATGCTTCATCTATATCACTTTAACAATCATGGTCATGATCAATGTTTTTGCAACAGTAATACTATGTACATCAATATGGTAAAAAAAAAACGAAATTAAACTACACTGACCTTCTTGACGTTTACAAAAAATAAAAAAATAAAAAATTCTACAGTTTTGGTATAAATAATCTTTAAATTTTCACACCATATAGCTTTACTAAAATGGATGTCATTGTAATTATACCAAAACTACGGTATTTGCTATATTTTTTTATAAACTTCAAGAGAGATCAATTTAATTTATCAAAAAAAAAAAATGCAAAATATTGAAATATGTGAACAATCATTACGAGTATGGTTATACTTTTAAATTTTGGATACTTTTTTTTTTTTTTTTTTTTTGGTGAGAGGGTAATTTATATGAATATTGGGCCGAGCTGAACAAAGGGCCATTATGGGCCACAACACGGAAAGCTGAGTAAAAAGGCCTCACATCCAGTCCGATCCAAAAAAGGACTTAAGGATAAGACCGGTCCCAGAAGTACATTGTTATCTCGGTCCTTGAGAGCGCGGCAGATCGGTCGCTGGGTCCCCACACTTAGAGTTAGTCCGGTCGCAGCATATTACGGTTAGCCCGATCGTGTCCTCTAAACCGAAGTATGATAAGCCTTCTTCAAGATACTTTTGTGTTAGTTCGGTTCGACACTTCTATGGATAGCTCGGTCTGGGCATGCAAATCCGAGGTAGAAACAAGGAAAGGAAGAGCCGGACTGAAAGTTAGATCGGTCATACCGGCATGTCTAGTAAAGCAGTGGTATTTCGGTCCCATAGAAGTCTGACCATGGAAAAACCATCTCACTTGGTTTAAGCAGTGAGGGGGGTGTTGAAGGATAAAGCATTATCTTTCAAGAGTATAGATCCAAGGAGGACTCTACATGGAGGAGTAAGAGTCCTACTAGGATCGTGCCACACGGAACCTATAAAAGCTCACAAATATCACCTATGAAGAGGTAACGCAACTTTGATTCCCAAACATAAAGAGCTTTTTGTCTATTTGTCTATTTTGCTGATTTAGGCATCGGAGAGGTATCCGGCGCACACCCGCCGGCAAGCTCACGTTTGTATTTTCAGGGAGTAAAGCGACGACGTACGGAGGAGCGCAGACTTGATCAACAGGATTATACGAGAAGACTTATTTCTTTCCCGTACAATTGGCGCCGTCTGTAGGAATTGCAGACTAGAACAAAACCTCTTGATCAAGCTTTTCCTCTTTAAAAGCAATAGTGCACAACGAAGATTTGCCGCAGTCCGCCATCGACGGACAAACAACAGAGGGGGGCGCAAGGCGCGAAGGCCTACCTTCTATCCCTCCCATGGCGGACTTAGAGCCACAACAACAAAATCCCAGGAGGGATGCAAGGGGGAGGAGGCGGACTAACAGCCCCTGTCACTCTCATTCACAAAGTCCTGACAGACAAAGGCGAAGGATTGATCTTTAAGTTTTGGAGGACCGCGTAAAGGAGCAGGACGAATTAATACGACGGATGGCGGTGGACATGGAGATTATGAAACGCCAGATGAAGGGAAAAGGAGTGGCGACAGGAGAGGGGTGCGAAAACAAGACGCCTCATCGCCGCTCAGAAGATCGTGGAAGGTATTCCACATCATCACAAGCAGAGAGTAGAAGCCTCAAGACAGGCGATACTCAGTCCAGAACCTCCAGAACTCGTTACTCCAGGTCTGAGAGAACGAGATCATTGAGGTCTTACACTGAGGGAAGTACTTACCGACCCTCGCACTCGCACCAAACATCATCCAAGCAGACGGAGTTGCCAAGATCATCCGATTTGCGGATCATGCTGGAAGGAAAGGCACGATGGAAGGAGGATACTAGGGCGCGCAACCCTCACAGGGTATCTGCCCTTCAGCGGTTGGCTTCTCGGACGCATGGAAGCGTCGAGGTCGGAATGCCGTTACCACGCCCTGCCTACGAACCAACGAACAAAGCGTTAGCAAGGCTGCAGACCTCGCCGTTCGTTCCGGCAATTGAAAACGCGCCCCTACCTTCAGGCTTCCTTCAGCCCAAATTCACCACGTACGAGAGGAAGATGGACCCCTACATACACCTAAGCCACTTCCGCCAGGTTATGGCGGTATATCGGCGAAACGAGGCTTTGATGTGCATCCTCTTCCCATCAAGCCTTGGTGACCTAGGCTTGACTTGGTTCGAAAAACTTCCAGAAGGCAGCATAGCCTCCTGGGCACAATTGGCGGAGGCGTTCGTCACAAGGTTCAGAACGAACACCAAAACCCCGGTGGAGATTGACCAGTTACTCTCCATCGACATGGGTGAAAAGGAGACACTAAGATCCTACAATAGTCGCTACTGGGAGACATTCAACTAGATTGGGGATTGCCCCACCAATCTCGCCATTGCACAATACAAAAGAGGCCTTCCAGTCGGAAACAGACTGAGGGACTCAATCACCATGACACCGCTCCTCACCATGGAGGCCTTGATGGAAAGAGTGCATCAACACATCAGAGTAGAAGAGGATGGTGCTCGTGCCAAAACAAAATCTGGCACCACCGCAGTGCCAGATAAAAAGGCCTCGACAAAGGTCAACGCGGTAGACCGTCCAAGCAGAAACGGACGAGGCAGGCAAGACAACAGAGAGGACCAGGATAAAAGATGGTTAAGAGTCCGCACTGCCATAACCACGGTATTCAAAAAACCAATCTATCGGATTCTAAGCGAAATACGAGATGAGCCTTTCGTCAGATGGCCAGCTAAGCTGGGAGAAGCACAGAAAGACTACGACGAAAAATCGCGATGCACCTTCCACAAAGAAAAGGGGCACCGCACTGAAAATTGCATGCCATTGAGACAACATCTGGAGGAGTTGGTGGCAGCCGGTCACCTGGATAAATACATTGAAGGAGGGACGCAACCAGCCCCCCAGGACCACAATATCCCCAATGGAATGCCAATTGACGCCCCACCTCAAGGCGTGATCAATGTGATACATGGAGTATTCGAACCCGAACGTGTATGCGAGCTCAGAGGGTCGATCAAGAAGGCTGAGCACTTAAGGGAGGTACTAAGCGCTCAACCTACCATCAAGAGGGGGAGAACAGAGGCCACGAACGTCATGCCTTTTTTAGACAAGGACTTGGAAAGAATATATTGCCCTCACAACGATGCACTGGTCGTCACCCTCCGCATTAAAGACTACGACGTCAAGCGAATTTTGATAGACCAAGGTAGCTTGTGTGAGATAATGTACTACGACACCTTCAAACAACTGAAATTGGATGACAAAAACTTGGCACCAGCTGTATCTCCCTTGATCGGATTCAACTCAATGCCAGAGTGGCCAGTCGGCAAGATTATCCTTCCAGTCAGGGCAGGAAGTGTGACAAAACAAGTGAAATTTTGGATATTAAAGGTCCCTTCCACTTACAACATAATCTTGGGAAGAACATGGCTCCATGCCATGAAATCAATAGCATCATCCTACCATCAAGTAATGCGGTTTCCCAACGAAGCCGGAGTAATTGAAGAGGTCTTTGGAGATCAAATTATGTCCAAATAATGCTACGTCACAGTTAATGGCAGCCGCGCTGCCAAGGGATATGTTCATTCGGTGGAAGAACCTGAGAGCAGTGAACTGTTCGCAGATGTCGGCAAAACAGTTGATCAAAAAGCAGTGGAAGACTTGGTAGAGGTAAGAATAGATGAAAAGAACCCGGATAAGTTCTTTTTGCTCGGTTTGTCGTTGTCCAGCACTGAGAGATTAGAGGTCTTGGAATTTTTGACCTCTAACATCGAAGTGTTCGCCTAGACACCATACGACATGCCAGGCATTAATCCCAACTTCATCTGTCACCAACTCAATGTCCACCCATCAGCTAGACCAATCATTCAGCGCACACGCAGATCGGCACTCCACCACGCCGAGATAGTGGCGGAAGAGGTGGGAAACCTACTGGAGGCAGGAGCAATCAGAGAAATACACTACCCCAGATGGATTTCCAATACAGTTGTGGTGCCAAAAAAGAATGGCAAATGGTGTGTCTGCGTCGACTATAAGACAGTCAACAAAGCATGTCCAAAGGATAGCTTTCCCCTACCACGGATAGATCAACTGGTAGACCTAACGGCGGGGCACAACCGACTTAGTTTTCTTGATGCGTACAGAGGCTACCATCAGATCACCATGTACGAGCCAGACCAGGAGGTCACGTCCTTTACAACTCCAAGAGGGCTGTATTGCTACAAGGTCATGCCCTTTGGCCTAAAGAACGCAGGGGCAACATTCCAGAGAATGGTCACCAAGATGTTTGAATCGTTGTTATGCAAAACAATGGAAGCTTACATCGACGACATGGTGGTCAAGAGCAAGGACAAGAATGACCATCTAAGGGACCTAGGTGAGATGTTCCAGATTCTGAAGAAACACAAGTTGCGCCTTAATGCATCTAAGTGCGCGTTCGGTGTAGGATCTGGCAAATTCCTGGGTTTCTTGGTGACCAACCGGGGTATAGAGGCAGACCCCTCCCAGATCAAAGCTATTCAGGATCTGAAGAGGCCTAACTCAGTAAAAGAAGTGCAGCATCTCACCGGCATGGCTGCTGCACTCAACCGATTCATTAGCCGGTCGTCAGACAGACTACGACCATTTTTTCAAGCATTGAAAGCTAAGTTCGAGTGGGACGAAGAATGCGACCACGCTCTGGAAAGCTTGAAAGAATACATGTCTTCTCCACCATTGCTGGTAACCCCAATACCTGGAGAAGAACTCTTCCTGTACCTGACAGTCTCTCAGCACGCAATTAGCGCAGCGTTGGTCCGTGCGGAAGGAATCCAACATCTGCCCATCTATTATGTCAGCAAGACATTGCTGGGTGCCGAAACAAGGTACTTGCCAGTCGAAAAACTGGCCTTGGCCTTGATGATGGCCTCAAGAAATTTTTTTTTTTTTTTTGATCAGCAAAAAAAGAAACTTTATTGATGAAAAAAAGACAAGAACAAGGTACAAGATAAAATACATCAATAAAGGAAAGAGAAGTGCAAAAGCATCACAGTGGGCTAAATGATCCCAACTAGGTTGGCACCACAGAGCTCACCCTATCATTTGCTAGCACCCCAAAGTTGGTGAGAGACCAATGGAAAAAAGAAGAAAGAAGAACCAACCAACCAAAGCTAACACCTAAGCAGATCTGCCAAGCACTGCAGCAGATGGAGAACTACAACTAGACCAACACCCCAAAGTTGGTCAAAATAGCAGCAAAGCATCCAGAGCTAAAAATGTACGGCAGCATATCTAAAATGTACACCAACCATCCAGAACTAAATATACACCAGCCCCAAAAACAGAAACTCCCACAGCAGCTGGGACAGAACAAGGCCAGAACACATATTGCAGCCTGCCACAGACAGTATAGCATAGTGCAGATTCACCCCGAAAATTGGTGAGGGACCAATCAAAACAAGACCAACAGGTACCAGACCATGACCATGACCACAGACCATGACCATGAACCAGCCCAACAAAGCAGCCTAACATAACACAATGGCCTCAAGAAAGTTATCGCACTACTTTCATGCCCATACCATAGTCGTTCTCACAGCGTTCCCATTAAAAGCTTTGTTGAGAGGGCGAACTTTTCTGGGCGAATCTTGAAATGGGCAGCAGAGTTGGGACAATTCGACATCAAGTTCCAACCCAGAACTGCGATAAAGGCCCAAGCTTTGGCTGACTTTGTCGCAGAATTCATCCCAGGAAGTCATCATATCTGCCCAGTCGACCTGACTGATACAACCAAACCAGGGATAGAAGTTGACGCCGGAATAGCGCAACCCCGGGTGCAGGATATTCAGTCAGACCCCAAGGCAGACCAAAATAAAGAGAGCAAGGCAAAAGCGAACCATGCTACACCAAGCCAAAGGCTCACCAACAAATAAAGACTTGGTTCAATCAGATAGCGAGGGGCAGACAGCCAGTATGGACCTTGAAGAAAACACCAGCAACATCCTTGACCCCACGGCATCACCTGATCCCTCCACTTGTTGGAAATTGTTCGTTGGAGAGATGTGGAAGCTCTTTGTGGACGGAGCATCCAACCGGCATGGTGCAGGACTTGGCATAGCCCCCATCTCACCAGACGGCCTGGTTATGGAGCAAGCAATCAACCTTGGCTTCCCAGCATCAAACAACGAAGCGGAGTATGAAGCACTTCTTGTAGGACTCAAATCAGCATTCTATATGAAGGCCACCGAACTAATGGTCTACAGCGACTCATAGCTAGTGGTAAACCAAATTTCTGGCGACTATGAAGCAAAGGATGACAGGATAGCCAAGTACCAAGAATTGGTCAGAACAGAGATCAAGAAATTTGAAGTAGTAAGGATAGAACAGATTGGTAGGGAGGAAAACAACAGAGCAGACGAACTAGCAGGCTTCGCGTCAATGGCAGATACATCCATCCCTCACCCACTACTAATTAACTACCTACCGAGACCAAGCATTGAGGACCCTAAAGTAGAAGAGGTGTGTTGCGCCGAATTAGGCCCCTCATGGATGGATCCCATCATACTGTTCTTAAAAAACGGCGTCTTACCGGAAGAAAAGAAAGAAGCCAACAAAATTAGAGCAAAGTCGCAGCGATTTTGGCTCTCCCCATCTATGGCATTGTACAAAAAGTCATTCTCAGGACCTTATCTAAAGTGTGTCCACCCCAGCAAAGTAGAAGCATTCCTGTTCGAAATACACGAAGGGGTGTGTGGAAGCCACCAAGGAGGAAGATCGTTAGCTTACAGAGCCATTTCATAAGGATACTGGTGGCCATACATGCAGGCAGACTCAGAGAAGTATGTGAAGAAGTGCGAAAATGTCAGAAGTTCGCACACCAAATACATCAGCCTGCCAGAGAACTCCTACCATTGACCAGCCCATGGCCCTTTGCAATGTGGGGCTTGGACATAGTAGGACCACTTCCAACAGCACCAGGAAACAGGAAATTCTTTCTCGCAGCAACAGATTACTTCACAAAGTGGGTGGAAACAGAAGCATTAGCATCTATCAAGGAAAAAGATGTGAAGAAGTTCGTCTGGCAGAATATTATCACTCGGTTCGGCATACCTAAAGCCCTAATATCAGACAACGGCACTCAGGTTGATGACAAAATCTTTAGAGGCTTTTGTGAAGAAAACAAGATAGAATTCTACAATTCTACACCGGCATATCCTCAAGCAAATGGCCAAGCAGAAGCATCAAACAAGGTTGTCTTGGATGGACTGAAAAAAAGGTTAGAGAAGGCAAAAGGTAAGTGGGCGGAAGAACTTCCTCATGTTTTATGGGCTTACCGCACCACGCCTCGACGATCAACAGGAGAAACACCATTCTCCTTAGCCTACGGCATGGAAGCAGTAATCCCACTGGAAGTTGGCCTCCCCACAATTAGAAGCGAAAATTTTAATCCAGGCTTGAATGGAGAAGCCATAGCATTGGAGCTCGACCTCGCCGAAGAAAAAAGAGAAAGAGCACTGGTTCACATTGCCTCATACCAACAAGAGTTATCCAGGAAATACAACAAAACAGTGCATCCAAGGCAATTCAAGGTCGAAGATTGGGTGCTGCGCAAAGTAATGGAAAACACCTTAGTACTAAGAGATGGCAAGTTAGGGCCCAATTGGGAAGGACCTTACAAAGTGGTTGGAATAGCAGGCAAGGGGGCATACCACTTAGAAGATGAGGACGGAAAAGCAATTCCCCAGCCATGGAACACTGCCAATCTCAAACTATTTTATTTTTAACTTTTCTTCAAAATACTTGTAATTTTTCTTTTCCCCAATAAAACAAGTAGTTCTTTCAGCATAAGTGTTTTATTCTGTAAAAATTGTTTTAGTAAGTTAGGGGCATTAAAAACATGGTTGGCTGAAAAAACAAATCTAGAGGTTGGTTGGAAAAACCAACACCCCTCCTAAGCCCAGGATAAGGATCTAGGCTGCAGGACGTTTGGTCAAAATACCCAAACATTTTACTCTAGGATTGGCTGGAAAAAACCAACTTAGAGGTTGGCTGGATTAAACCAACACCCCTCCTAAGCCCAGGATAAGGATCCAGGCTGCAGGACGTTTGGTCGGAACAACCAAACACTTTTCTCTAGGTTGGCTGGAAAAACCAACACCCCTCCTAAGCCCAGGATAAGGATCCAGGCTGTAGGACGTTTGGTCGAAATAACCAAACATTTTATTCTAAATTGGCAGGAATAACCAATTTAGTAGTTGGCTGGATTAAACCAACTCTTGGTACTCTTTAGCCGAAGTAAGGACATCTGCTAGAGAGTGGTTGGCTGGATTAAACCAACTCTTGGTACTCTTTAGCCGAAGTAAGGACATCGGCTAAAGAGTGGTTGGCTGGATTAAATCAACTCTTGGTACTCTTTAGCCGAAGTAAGGACATCGGCTAGAGAGTGGTTGGCTGGATTAAACCAACTCTTGGTACTCTTTAGCAGAAGTAAGGACATCGGCTAAAAAGTGGTTGGCTGGACTAAATAAACTTTTAAGTATTCTCCAGCCGAGGTAGGGATCTCGGCTAGAGAATGGTTGGCAGGTATGCTTATAGTTAAAATGATATGACCGGGATAAAAGTATCTCGGCAACAAAAAGTACAAGCAAGAAGATCAACCGAAATAAGAGTTGAACAAAAAAAGCAGACTTCATTGAAAATTCAAAGAAAATACAAAGGAGGGGCCTCAGCCCGGTTACAAGACCAAAACAAGAAAAGAAAAATACAAAATCAGTTGAAAAGATCATCTATTTCGGCGTCAAAATCAGCATCAATATCAACACAAAGCCCGGTTTTAGACGGTGGCACGGCCTCAGTTGAGAGCTCGGTGTCAGCTGGAGGCACAATTTCAGTAGCCAGCTCGCTGGTCAGGTCTTCCACCAATGGCTCCAACCGAACTGATTGTTCGACAGGGTCATTGACAACCAGAGTATCCTTTGGCTCAGCTTATTCTTCATCATCATCTGAGTCCTCAAGAAATTGTTGTTGAAGAGCAGCAGCATATTCCGTCATGGAACCCGGAATGAAGTATGCTGGAGCGTTGAAGACCTCGGTCCGTAGACCATGACCGAGCTGCTCTACAGCCGCCTTCTAACCGCACTTGAAGAAGAGATCTTTAGTGGCCTCACATTGTTGCATGTAGAGGGCCTCCCCCTCCTTGAAGCCTTCAGCATTTGCGTCATTCACCTTCTTAGTTAGCTCGGCAATCTCTGCATTTTTCTTTCCTTCGAGATTGACTAGCTCGCGAAGGTACTTGTCCTTCATCACGGTCAGTGCCTTCTGTTTGTCAGCATTAGCCGAGGTAACTAGTCCGGTCAGATGAGCTACCTCGGCCTCCAGCTCGGCCGTCTTCTGTTTGGATTCATTTAGTTCGGTTGTTTTTTCTTTAACTTCGGCCATGGCTTGCCTTGTTGTTTTACGAAGCTCCAACACACGCTTGTGTGCAATTTGACTCTTTTGCATGGCCTGAAAAACAATACAAAGAAACTAATGATGAAACCGAACAGAAAGTTGGAAAAATTAGAGAGACAAGAGAAGCTACTGACCAGGATCATTGATTTTGTAGCCGACTGGATGGCCTTGAGTTCGGTCAAATGCTTGTGATGCTCCATGTTAGGGGGCAGACATACGCTCTTAGCCAGGTTGAAGGCCAGCATATGGTCTTTGTCCGCCACCACAGAGTCAGTATCACAAATAACACGGTTTTAAAAAGTCATTCTTGGAGACCATTTGGAGGAGCAAGCTCGATCGGCACACTCCGGTTGCAGACTTGGTGGAGGGCTTAGTGAAAGACTGACTTCATCTTCATCAGCAAGGCGTTGCTCGGTTTGGGTAGTCCGAGCGCGCTTACTTGGGTGTGATGAAGAGGGTTGTTGAAATGGGAGGACCACCACGGTTTCCTGAGTTGGGTTCGGTGGTGGTACCTCGGCTCGGTTTGTTTCGGTGAAAAGGGCCTTTACTTTGTTCCTTTTGGCCATCTCTTGTTCGGCAGTCAAAGGGATAAGATTGATCTGGGGCAAAGTGGGGTCCGGTTCAAGGGCGTCCTCTAGCAAGAAGTCTGTTACTCTGACTTTGCATCGGCTGCTATATCGGTATGTCGGCTCAAAATCCAGAAGCTTGGCCCAACTTCTTTCAGGGTGTCGTAGTGCGGCGCGAAGTGTGTCTAGGTTGGGGTAACTGTATAATGACTTAAGGTGGACTGAATCTGCATTAAGAAGACAACTGTTAGTTCGGTTCAGAAATAGGAAACCGAAATAAAAAGGAAGCCGTCAAACAAACCGAAGTAATTATACCGGGTGTTCCTTTCTTCCAATTTATACTACGGCCAGGGATCTGGGCTTGGTGATCTTCAAAATTGCCAGATACCCAGAAAAAATCGTCATCATTTAGGTCTTTATCCAGTGTGTCCTTTATTATTTTCTCACGCCGGCGTCGTATTCTTAAATAATACACCCACCCGCCTTCTTTTGAGCCTATAGAATATTGGTGAAAGAGTTCGGCTAAGTCGAGGTTAATACCAGCGCGGCGGTTTAGCTCGGCTATACCATTTATTATGCAGTATGAGTTTGTGGAAAGCTGAGTTGGGCATATCCTAGTTTGCCTAAGGAATTCACAGAGTAAGGGCTGTACAGGGAATCTTAGGCCGGTTTCTACAATGGAAAGGAGGGTGAAGGGAACAAAACCAGGGTTTCCCCAGGGTATGATATCTTGTTCGGCTAAGGTAAGGTGGATGTCGTCAGGAATGTTGTACTCCCTTCGGAATTCGGCCATGCCGCTAGGTGTTTTTACCAAAAACCTATATTTACCCATTTACTCTTAAGTTATGTATAATTTATCTGTGTTAGCTCGGTTAAAAAATGACGCTGAGTGGCTCGGTTGAGCGTGCGAAGAAGTGCCTGGTAGCCTATGTCTGCAAAGTGAAAAAAGAAAGGGGTTATGCCCAGATCGATGCACCGTGCTACAAAGAAATCAAGGTAAAATAAATAGAGTCCTATCTCGATTAAGTGAAGAACTACAGGTGTTAGCTCGGTTTCAGCAAGGGGTCTGTTAGCTCGGTTTGAGCAAGGCATTTGATAGCCCGGTTGAGTCTCAAGGGGCAATTTTCTTAGTTCGGTCTGAACTTGGAAGGCTGGTCTAGCCCTTAGACTCAACTCGGGCATAATTAAGGTTTTCAAGGCTTGACTTGTTAGAACCACAAATATAACAATAAAGAGTTAGCTCGGTTGGTTGGTTCGGCTAGACCGACATCCACTACAAACAACTTCCTAGTTCGGTTATATTGTGATTTTGGATCAAAACTAGTGTTTTTCATGTTTTTTTTTAATCAAAGGGGCTCTACTACTGGGTTTTTGCAAAAGATGCAAAGACAAGACAGAAAATGGAAGTAAAAAATGTTTTGCAAAAACACATAAAACAAATGTCATGGGCTAAAAAAGTACGAAAGCCAGAAAAATAGAACAGATTTGTGTTACTCACCAAAGTAAGAGGAAGGAAAGAGAAGTAAAAAACAGCCACAAACGCGAGCTTTGCAGATGCAAAACAGTGGAGATGCAAGCAAGAGAGAGAGAACAAGAGGAGAGAAGATGAATAGTGTGGCGAGATTCAAAATGAATAGGTGTGTTTTGTTTTTGTTACAAAGACCAGAGGCGGGAACTGTTCAAAATTCACGGAGTATGAAGACGGCGTGACAGTTGCATTGGGCCAATCAGAGTGTGCCACGTGTCCTTGGAATGAGAAGCGATTCAGTTACAGTGACTGAAGAGACGTTTTGACCGGACAAGCAGAGCCCGGTGTGAAATTAGCTCGGCTGCATAGGCTAAAGGGTTTTCGCTCGGCTAGAAAAGCTAAAGGGTTTTTAGTTCGGTTGAAAGGCTTAAAAACCTTAGCCCGGATGGTAAATCAAGTAATCCCTATCATGTGACGCAGATGGAATTAAGGGGCAATTGAGCGGGTAATTTATATGAATATTTGGCCGAGCTGAACAAAGGGCCATTATGGGCCACAGCACGGAAAGCTGAGTAAAAAGGCCTCAAATCCAGTCCGGTCCAAAAAAGGACTTAAGGATAAGACCGGTCCCAGAAGTACATTGTTATCTCGGTCCTTGAGAGCGCGGCAGATCGGTCGCTGGGTCCCCACACTCTGAGTTAGTCCGGCCGCAGCATATTACGATTAGCCCGATCGTGTCCTCTAAACCGAAGTATGATAAGCCTTCTTCAAGATACTTTTGTGTTAGTTCGGTTCGACACTTCTATGGATAGCTCGGTCTGGGCATGCAAAGCCGAGGTAGAAGCAAGGAAAGGAAGAGCCGGACTGAAAGTTAGATCGGTCATACCGGCATGTCTAGTAAAGCAGTGGTATTTCGGTCCCATAGAAGTCTGACCATGGAAAAACCATCTCACTTGGTTTAGGCAGTGAGGGAGGTGTTGAAGGATAAAGCATTATCTTTTAAGAGTATGGATCCAAGGAGGACTCTACCTGGAGGAGTAAGAGTCCTACTAAGATCGTGCCACACGGAACCTATAAAAGCTCACAAACATCATCTATGGAGAGGTAACGCAACTTTGATTCCCAAACACAAAGAGCTTTTTGTCTATTTGTCTATTTTGCTGACTTAGGCATCGGAGAGGTATCCAGCGCACACCCGTCGGCTAGCTCACGTTTGTATTTTCAGGAAGTAAAGCGACGACGTACGGAGGAGCGCAGACTTGATCAACAAGATTATACGAGAAGATTTATTTCTTTCCCGTACATTTGGATACAACATTTATGGTTTGTGAGGGTCATAACATAAGTCATGAGTCTCTAGGGCATGGTTTAGGTTGGGATGAGTTTGAAGTTCATCCATGGCTAATTTTTCTTATCTGGTTGTTGCAGCCACCTTTGGTTTTGAGAGCATGGCAAATACAGCACTGGCATTGAATTTGGTGACATACTAACCAAATAACCAACTACTGCTTACATTCTCTCCACTCTTACGACCACCCTCGCAGACGCTTACATTGGCAGATTCGAAACGGTTCTCATTTCCGCATGTTTTGAGCTTGTGGTATATGCTTCATCTATATCACTTTAACAATCATGGTCATGATCAATGTTTTTGCAACAGTAATACTATGTACATCAATATGGTACCCCCCCCCCCCGCGCACCCAAAAAAATAAAAATAAATCACCCTTCTAAAAACAAAATTTTTAGTTGTAATATATTCTGGATGTGCCCATACTGTAGTAAGTTTAAATCTATAAAATATACTCTCTTTTTTTAAATAAAAAAAAAAAAAAACACTTTCAGGTACTTTTTTGGGGTCCTGCATAGCGATTTGTAGCCTTTAGGTAATTTTTCGAGCAACATGACATTGAAGTTTGCTGGAAAACAGAGCCCCCATAGGACAGAATCAAGGGGAAGAGTCAGGACTATTTTTTTTTTTTGTTTTTGTGATAACTCCATAATATCCATGAACTAACAATGATGAGGAAAGAAAAAATTATTCATGACTGTTTGACAAAATTCACTCTAAATAATATAAATAACATCAAAAATGATTTCAAAAAATGAAAAACTAAGAGACAACTATAAGCGAATGTTTGAACTTTGAAGAGAGTGCAGACAGAGAGAATAGGAGAGAGTGCAAAAACAAATTAATTCGAGCTTCTAAATACACCAATACAAATTTTTTTCCATACCACTCTATGTATGATAGACCTTGTATGAATAAGCAATTGTACATTTGAGTGTAAAGAAAATATTGAGGAAGGTATTTAGCATCTGTGCAAAGTAAATCAGTGAGTGCAAACAAACAAAATTAAAAAAAAAAAAATTAAGTACAACGTAACACGAGATGTTAAATTTTATGTATGGCTCATTACATTTGTATAATGTAACAATACATGAGATGTTTGTATGGCTCATTACATGAGATGTTAAATTATATTTGTATGGCTCATTACATGAGATGTTAAATTTTGAGGGATAGCTCTTATACAGAGTGGACTTTTCAAAAAAAATTTGGGAATGATAGATTTAATTTGGGGGAACCATTATATTAGATACAATAATTTTTGAAGGATTGAACGCATGGACACACACACACACACACACAAATTCTCAACTTTTTATAACAAAAAATCCTAAGAAAGTCATTTTCACTCACTGCTTGTCACCTGATCAATGAGAAATTTTTGCATACCCAATAGGGTTTTGCCTGCCATGTTGATAATCTCCTTCGTTGTTATTGGATTTGACAATGAGATCCATATATTTATATTAATGTTGAGGAGACAACATGAAGTGATAACCATTTGTGATTTGTAGCAAGCTCACTTCCCCAAACTCATACCACCTCCTTGCAACATTTATGATCCAACAACACATTGCTCGCAAGTCAAAGGAGGCAACGCTGCACTCCTATTCGTAGCACTCTACTTTGTGGCCATTGGTACTGGAGTAAAAGCGACGTCGCCGGCCTATGCCGATCAATTCGAAGAGAAAAATCCGAAAGAGGCTAGGGAGATGCCCAGCTTCTTCAATTGGCTCTTACTAGCTGGATGCCTTGGTACTGTTGTTAGTCTAACACTTATTGTGTGGATCTAAGACAACAAGGTATGGGACAAGGGATTTGGGATCTCAGCCATTGCCATGTTGGTAGGTATTATGGTCTTTGTGGTTGGATTGCCGCGATATAGGATACATGTTGTTTAGGGAAGTAATGTCATCATTGAGATCATACAGGTTTGGATATAGATCCTTGAGTCTATCAACATATATATCTATAATTATTTGCAATGCATAGACCTCTATATTTTTATCAGTATTCAAATGTGAAGAAAGATCATAAACTTTTCTTAATCATAATCTGTGATTACAAGAACTTATATATACAAGATCTCTAACTAACTAACTAATGATATCTGTAACAAACTAATAGTCTATCTAACTGAAGCTGCTGAGCTAGTCATGGCTACTTGAGCTACTGAGCTTGTGACTTGAGCTTGAGCTGGGTTGTTATCAGTCCCCTGAAAGCTAATGGGAGATGGAGCAACTAGAAGGTTGAGCTGGAGAAAATGAAATCAAGAGCTGGACAAAGGCTTGGTAAAAATATCTGCTATTTGATCCTCAGTAGGAACATATTGGAGAACAACTTTCTTGGCAGCAACCTTGTCACGAATAAAGTGACAATCGACCTCGATATGCTTAGATTGAGTATGAAACACGGGATTGGAGGCTAGGGCAATAGCAGAGAGGTTATCACACCAGAGAATAAGAGATGGAGTAGGAGAAAGATGAAGATCATGAAGCAACATTTGTAACCAACTCAACTCAGCTGTGGCATGGGCTAAGGCCCTATATTTTGCTTCAGTACTGGATTGAGACATAGTTGGTTGCTTTTTAGCAGACCAGGAAATAATGTTAGATCGAAGATAAATGCAGTAGCCAGAGGTAGATCTTCTATCCACAATATCACTTGCCTAATTTGAATCAGAAAATGCTTGAAGAGTAAACGAACTGGGGGCAAAGGTGAGGCCATGAGTGAGAGACCCTTTAAAAAACTGAAGAATACGTTTTACCAAAGCAAAATGACCATTAGTGGGATCATGCATATGCTGATAGGCCTGATTAACTGCTAAAGAAAGATCAGGTCAAGTGATAGTGAGGTACTGCAAAACACCAACAAGGCTTCTATATAATTGTGGCTGATTAAATGGTAGAGAAGAAGCTGGATCAAGGGCAGACTTGACTGAAATAGGGGAATTGCAGGGCTACAAGAAGTTATGCCAGCCTTGATGAGAATATCATAGGCATATTTCTATTGAGATAAGAAATAGTTGGCCCCAACTGACTGAATGGAAATACCAAGGAAGTAAGAGATGTTCCCCAATTCCTTCATGGCTAAAGCAGCATGCATACGATGAATAAGCTCTTGAAGAAGAACATAACTACTACCAGTTTCATGAAAAAGAACATGCCTAGAAATGTGAATTTTACCTGTAGCAATATCAAGACATTTGTACCCTTTAAAGGAGGGATGATAGCCAAGGAAAACACAAACAGTAGATCTAGGCTAAAGTTTGTTAGAAGTGTAAGGTCGAAGCCATGGAAAGCATTGACAACCAAAGACTCTAAAGATGGAGTAATCAGGAACAAAATGAAAAAGAATTTCATAGCGAGATTGATTGAAAAGCTTAGAACTAGGAACAGATGAGTGGTGTAATGAGGCAATACAGGTTTCAATGATATGCCTATGCTCTCTTTCAGAAACTCCATTTTGAGGAGGTGTATATGGGCAAGACATTTGATGAATAATACCATGATTGGTTTAAGAAATTTGTCATTTGATTATGAGCAAACTCAGTGCCTCCATTAGTCCTGAAAACTTGCAATTTAGTAGAGAACTGAGTTTCAACAAAAGCCATAAAATCAAAAAATTTAGAAAACACTTCACTTTTGTAACATAAAGGATAAAGCCAAATGAATTTGCTAAAATCATCAACGAAGAGAACATAGTATTTATAAGTAGACAAAAAGGAGAAATGTCCCCAAACATCACTATGAATGAGGGATAAAGGTTTGTTAACAGTGGAGTTGGAAAGCATAAATGGTAGTCTATGGCTTTTGGCCACACAACAATGAACACAAGGAGACAAGGCAGTCAAAGTTTTATTAGCAAGATCAGGCAAATGAGCTTTCATATGTACAAATTTCGACGGAGAGGGATGACCAATCTCTTATGCCAGACAGGAGCAGAAACAGCTGCAGTGGTGGAAGTAAGTGAAGCATGAGATAAAGACATAGATGAATGCAAAACAGGAGAAGTAATGGAAAAATGATATAAACCATGAGCATTAGAGCCCTAGTGTAAGATTGCCTTCAATTTCTTGTCCTGAATCACAAAGGAAGAATCAACAAATGTGACAGTACAATCATTATCTTGAGTAAGTTTACGCACAGAAACACGATTAGAGGAAATAAGTGCATGCAGAATCTTGTTAAGTTTGAAGGAATAATGAGTAGGCAAAATACCTTTGCCTGTGTGTTGGATATGCAGTAATGTACCATTTCCAACTGTGATGTGATCATTACCTTGATATGGCCGATACATGCTGAGATTAGCAAGATCATGTGTAATATGATTAGAGGCTGTAGAATCAAGATACCAAGGAGAAGATTCAGATTGAGCAGAGGCAGCATAAGCTTTTGGTGAAGAAGCAAACTATGGCTATGACTGAAAAGATGCAAAAGAAGATTGATGATAGGTTGTACCCATGCGATGCCAACAATCTGAAGCAATATAATTTGTTTTGCCATAGATTTGACAGATCAGTCCTAAATGAATTGAAGATTGTCTGCCTCTGCCTCTATTGTATGATCTGCCTCCTCTGAAAGAACTTCGAGAATTGCCTCTGTAATTGTGAATTGATTGTCCTCTAGAAGATGAGGAACCATGATAGCTAGACTGAGAACCTCTGGTAGCAGTATAAGCAACAAAGGATGCAAGATTGTTCTGACTCTTCTTTTGCTTAGATTCAATGTGAATAGATTCAAAACACTAAAGAAAGGTCAATTCAGCCATAGAAATAGCTTCAGCTTTGGCACGAATGGTAGTTTTTAGAGCATCAAATTCATCAGGTAAGCCATTTAAAGTAAGCAACACCATATCTTCTTCATCAATAGGAAATGAAGCTAAAGCTAATTGATCAACAAGTTCTTTAATTTGACTCAAGTAATCTTGAATAGACTCAGAGTCTTTAGTCAAATTATTCAATCTGTTTTTCATTTGAGGAATGTGAGATCGAGAAAGCAGAGTAAAACGTTTACACAATGCTTCCCATACCTCTGCACTATGTTGCAAATGAAGAACTGATGTGAAAATGGCTGGTGTAAGAGTTGTTGTAATATAACTAAGCAAATGTGCATCAATAACATTCCATTTTGCTTGATCTGGATTCAGTATTTCTTCAGCACTTGAATTCTTGATCAACAATGGAGGACATAGAATAGACCCATGCAAAATCCAAAAGCTCAGTTGCACAAAGTATATTTTGAAATTGACTTCACCAAATAATGAAGTTTGTAGAATCAAGTTTGACTGTAATAAAGGAGTTCAGATTGGAGATCAAAAGATTGAGATTAGGAGGAAGAGATGAAGAAACAGATGAAGCCATGGATGAGTTGATATGAAGCCCGTGAGAGCTTTAGGGTAGCTCTGATACCATGAAGAAAGATCATAAACTTTTCTTATTCATAATCTGTGATTACAAGCACTTATATACACAAGATCTCTAACTAACTAACTAATGATATCTATAACAAATATCTGTAACAAACTAATAGTGTAACAAACTAACAGTCAATCTAACTGAAGCTGCTGAGCTAGTCATGGCTGCTTGAGCTGCTGAGCTTGTGAATTGAGCTTGAGCTAGGTTGTTAAGTTATATTTTCCGGCGTTCGTTGCTTTTTTTCGCAACAGGAAGCTTCATCTACCTGACAATTCAGAAGAGTTGTATGAAACCAATAGGGATATAGAAGCTACAATAGAAACAAAACTCCTACCCCACAAATGTTTTCAGGTCATCTCCCTTCCTTTATGTCCTCAAATTTGTGCAACATATAATCTACCTCCATTTTCTTCATATAATATTATTAGTTTGACAAAGGTAAAAATAAGAAGATGCCTATTTGTTTGCGTTTTTATTTTCTAGAAAACACAAAAAAAGGTTATTTGAGAAACTTTTCCTAAAAACAATTTTCAGAAAACTTTGTCAACATTAACTTCTCATTTTAAAATATATTGAACATTTATTTTTTGCATAAAGACATAAAACAATTCTTAAACAATGAGTGTTTTTATCCACTTCCTTATTTTATTTTATTTTTATAAAAACACATGTTAGGTTTTTATAATTGACAATTTTGTTTGATAAAACTCCTTTCAGTTGTAATTTTTTTTGCGCTTTTGTTTCAAAAGATCTTCAAAATTTGTTCATCGAATATAATCGAAACTAATATATGGAGCTTCTTTTTGAAGGTAATGTTGATTGATTGATTCATCAAAATCAAAAGTTTAGTTTCCCACTGATGATGTCAAAAAAGGACCGGATGAACATTAATGTTGTGTTTGGTTGGGAGATTTGAGGATGGATTTGGAAAGGAAACGGGAAAGGGAAAAATTAAGTGAAATATGAATAAAATAAACCTATATTTCACCTAGTTTCACACACTTTTTTTCTTTTCCTTTCCAAATCCCTCCCTAAATCCCCCAACCAAACATAACATAAAGGTTCTATATGACCCACAAAAAGCAACCCACCCGGCCCACCAATTGAAACCTTCCAAGTCAAAAGAAAGAAAAGAGTTACAATCTATACACATCTTCTTGGAATGTTCTGCCTTGGAAAGTCTTTGCTAACACACTTCACCCATGTTTGATTTGGTGTTGGTAGGAGGTAGGGGTGGGCAACGGTTTATCCGAACCGTTCAAACCGCCCAATCCGTCCAACCCGCATATAAATGGGCGGTTTCGCAAACATAATGCGGGCGGATGCGGTTTGAAATATGACAAATTTGCGGTTGCGGGCGGGTCGCGGTTTAAACCCGCAACCCGCAAAAACCGCCCGCAATTTAATTATTATTATTATTATTATTATTATTATTATACCAACTTTGTAACTTTTACAAGAGTACTATTATATTCTCTATGACACTAGGATCCTTATTTTTAAGTATTTCTCAACTTTCTTAATGCCGTAGAATTATAAAGTCCTAAACTTGGTTTCTTATATGATTTTCATTGGTGATTCCTTTACTTTTTCCTAATAAAATTTTCCTTCTAATGGTCGATGGAACTTATAGTTTGATTATTGATAACTGAACTGGCAATTCTAATTGAGTACAACCTTTAATGCATTGATATACATTTTTTTCATGGCAAAAATGCTAGTGTAGGGTCTCTTTGTTTTGGGTACTTTCATTTAATGCATTGATATTCAATTTTTATTTGTAAACTCATCAAAAAATTGTTATCACAAATATATAAAATGAATTTGATGCCTAAATTCGCTGGGAAAAAAAAACTCGAAAATTAACTTTTAAAGAAAAAAAGTGTAAACCGCAAACCGCCCGCACATTTGTAAACCCTATCCGCACAAACCGCAAACCGCACTGCGGGCGGTTGCGGGTTGACTTTTTCCCAAACCGCATAGATGCGGGCGGGTCAAAATCGAACCGCAAACCGCACAAAACCGATCCGCGAACACCCCTAGTAGGAGGATTGAATAAACAATCCGTCAATTCCACTTGAATCATGTTTGTTTGTAGAGAAATGGTAGGAATTGTTAATTCTATGGGACCACCAATTCAGTGGAGACTAAATGCATCCTCATTAATTTGGTTGGGCACTCTAATTTAAAATAGTAATAATAATATTCTACTCGTTAATCAAATTATCATAAGAGAAAAGATAGGGATCATGAAAAAACTTTCATGAAACTGATCATGAAAAATTTATGACCCTTAGATTACCTTGATTAGTGTGTGGTGTTTTATTTTAAGTGTAATCCAAGAGTCATAAATTTTTTATGATCATTTTCATGAAAGTTTTTTCATGATACGTAGCATTGCTCAAATTAAACTCAAATTCTAAAGTTTTTTAAAGTTTTATTTTAAAGTTTTTTCATGACTAAACTCAAATTCTAACTTTGACCATCTCTTTCCAGCTCTAATCACCCTCCGGCCAACCACACAGATCTGATTAGTCGTTCCCAACCACTTTTCTTGTCGCACCACCTTCTCTACTTCTCGTTGTCGTTGCCACTATATTTTACACTCGCCGAAACCATTTCCTTATCTCACTTCTTCTTCTTCTTCTACTTCTTCTTGTTCCTATCATCGCCTCTTTGCCTTTCATTTCCTTTTAGGGTTTTGCAGCAGAAAAGAGGGTTCGCAATCAAGATTGGTTTTAGATCTAGGGTTTTGAGACGGGAGCAAGGGGGCAAGGTTAGGGCTTCGTAATGAGGGAGGGGTTTTTGACACAAAGACAAAAAAAAAATGGTGAAGGTTTCTAGAGGGCAGCAAAGAGAGGGAAGCAGCATGGTTGCCGAGGGTGGCATGGAAGAGGTTGCCGACAAGCTTATTTTTGAATTGGGTGGAGGGGATTATGAGAGGCGGAGCAAGGTGCAGAAGATGGCTCTAGCGATGAAAATAGGCCTGACGGCAAGTGGGTGTGGAAGTGTAAATATGAAATTAATTGAGGTGTTCAACATAAAATATCAAAATTTATAGTTTTAGGTTGGGGCGTTTAAAGAAATGACGCCCCCAACCAAATTAATACGTACATTTAGCTATGTTTGATTTATGAATTTGGGAAAAAAATTGAAAAGAAAAATTGAAAAGAAGGAAATTGGAATGAAAAATGAAAATTGAAAAGTACATTGTTTTTAAACTGTGACGATCACCACACAAGTGAGAACACCCTTTGGTCATGTTTGTTTGGGCGGACTGGATTAGCATTCCCATGATTAATAGTCCTAGGACTACGAATCGGTTGGATTATGTATCCTATCCTAACTAATAGTCAAGTTTAAAATAATTAGTCCGTACTTCAATTGTTTAACCAAACATCAGATTAATAATTTTATTGGACTATTAGTCCAATCCCAAGCTCATGTCCACCCAAACAAACATGGCCTTTGTGCCTTGTCTATGACTGATTCTATATACTTAGCTTCTCTCATGTGTGCCAAGGTTAGAGCCCACAAGAGGGGTATGTATAGGTACACAGAGATAAACTATGAAGAAGAGTTTATCCCATATAAAATTTTATAGGTCTATCAACTATATAGATAATTAAATTTTAAATAAACTATATATACAAAATTAAAATTTAAATAAACTATATACATAATCCAATTTTAAGTTATATATATATATATAATTAAATATGTGGGACGGGGTGTGGGGAAGTGATTTGGAAATACTCTTTTAATCATGGAGGACGCCAATGATCCTCTGCTAGTCACCTGAAAAGGAATAAACGCCCTGGTCGGAGGTGCCGGAATTAGCACTCCGACGGTCAAGTCAGTCTCTATACTCAAGATAACTTGTATTCTAAGTTAAGCAGAGTAGTTCTCACATACATTTCTTTAACTGTTGTCCCTCTATTTATAGCCTCAGGGCCTGGTCCACTTTTGGCTCACAAACTGCTTATTTGTTCGGCCCCATAGTTACTCGGCCGGTTAATTGAAGTCGGCCTTCGAATTGTGCAGGTTAGAGCCGAGCAGCGTCCATTTTTTACAGCGTACGCTTCTGATTCTGCCCAATTATTCGGCTCCCACAGGCGGCAAAGAAGACAAAGAATCAAATTTGATTTATTTTATTTTGGCTTGATTTTAGGATTTCTTAATTTTAAGAGTTAAATATGTAATTTTGTGTTATTTTAGGATTTATTGATAGAGCCAAGTGAAGAAGAATGATTCATGTAGCCAACTCCATCTGATGGGACTTAAGACTTGGTTTGGTTGGTTGGTTGGTTTATTTTAGGATTTATTATTATTTCTGTAACGTCCTGACTTTTGTTACTCGGATAATATTACATTTTCCTTTAAATCAGTCTATTCAATAACAATAAACATGCAAAAGCATCTAGGAATGAATAAATTACAATATCCTCTCTCGTGTACATGTAATGAATTACAATACAAGCTCGTAGGCTTGTATCACCAAATACAAATAAATGAAATAACAAATGAATTGACTATGATTTAGATTTAAATTTTTAATTTTTAGTAGCCAATTAATATTTTTCTTGTTTAAAAAAATAGCCAAAAATCAACAAAATTGGTTTTGAGTTTTGAAACTCGTAGAGCTCTCATAGTTAAAAACCCCCACTCTCATAGTTAGAAATCTTATTTTCCTTAATATATACTAGCATATGAACCCATGCGACACACAAGCTAAATAAATAATTAAAAATAATTTTAAAGTTAAATTAGAACATAAAATTTATTTTAAAAGTATAGAACAATAATTTAGAATGAACTAAATTTTAACCATTTTATTAGAATATATATATTGCAGTTGTTATGACATTAATTGTATATTCTAAATTCATAATAAGAAATAGATGTCATAATTTAATTGGTAAAGATGAAAAAAAATAGAATAAATTAAAAAAATAATATATTTATGATAAAATAAAAATAAATTTCATTTTATAAATTTTTTAGTTTTAGTTTATTTTATGTTAAAGTTTGTCATAAAACTTAAATAAACCTTTTAGAAATAAAACAATATATATTTTTGATAAAATCGTTAAAATCAGTCAAAAGATCAAAAAACTTACACAAAAACTAATTAATTAAAAATTAAAAATTTTATTTTATTATAAAATTTAAATTATTTTCAACTGAAGCATACACAACATTACAATATTAAATTAGAGCATATGTTTACTTTATATAAGTGAAACAACTTACTTTTTTTCTTCTTTTCCCGATGTGGAATTGTGTAAAATAAAAATTAACAATTGTTCAGACAAGAATTTTATTTTGAAAGAAACAATATTAGTCATTTAATATTTAATTAGGTTAATCATTAGTTTATTTCAAATCAAATAAATCTAACAAATATATTTTGATATAATCGCTTAAATCATAGTTAAACCAGTGAATCAGGCAAGCCGAAAATGGTTCGGGCTAATCGGCTAGGTCAAAAGACTAATCAACTTATACAAAAATTAATTAATTAAAACTTTTAAATATTATTTTAATTTTAAAATTTAAAATGTCTTGAACTAAAACATACACAACACTATAATATTAAATAGGAGTATAAGATTAATTTTATATAAGTAAAACAACTCCCTTTTTTCCTTTTTTTTTTTTTTTGATGTGAGATTTTAAAATAAAAGTTAATAATTGTTTGTGCCAAAAGTTTATTTCTAATCAAAATCTTTAAGCAAGTCAATTTTTAATTTATTTCGAATCAAATAAATCTAACCAATATATTTTGATAAACCACCGAATCAGTCTAATTGAAAATGATTCAGCCTAATCAGCTAGGTCAAAAGACTAGCTAACTTACACAAAAATTAATTAATTAAAAATTTCAAATTTTATTTTAAATTGAAATTGTCTTGACCTAAAACATACACAATACTAAAATATTAAATGGGAGTATAAGATTCATTTTATATAAGTAAAACAACTCATTTTTTCCTTCTTCTTCCGATGTAGGATTATCAAATAAATCATAAACTAATTAAAGTTTTTATTTTAAAATTTAAACTGTCTTGAACTGAATTATGTACAACACTACGATATTAAATGAGAGTATAAGATTCACTTGATATAAGTGAAACAACTCATTTTTTCCTTGTTCTCCCAATGTAGGATTATAAAATAAATGATTAACTAATTAGAGTTTTATTTTGATATGGTTAAATAGAAGTGGAGATTTTTTTGATTGTTTAAAATTAAGAAAATCAATATGAGAAATCACGGTTAAATTGACGAGTTAGTCAAACCGAAATGGTTCAGTCTAATCGGTTAAGTCAAAAGACGAAACCCCAAACCACACCATCTTTTTTTCGTAAACAAAGGACAAAGTCTTGTTGAAGGGTTCCAAATGTGATGCCTGGTACCCTTCTGGTAGTCAAACAAATAATCCATCACAACTACCTTAAATCCTGGCCGGGTTCCAATTGCTCCAAGGATAATTATTGTAGGCGACTAAGCTGTTGCTGAATGGTGGTTTCGAATAAACCAACAATGAATTGAACATGAAACCGCCACTAAGGTAACCAGCAATCATGATTCTTCTATTATTACTATTTGATTATGACTTTGACTTCCTCAGGTGTTCTCTCATGAATTCAGGAGTGCCCATTGAAGAGCACCACTGCTTGCAAATGCATCTGAATCGTAAAACCATTCGAGTTTGGATCCCCTCCTTGCATATCCTCCTTGATTTCCTATGTGCAACGACTGAGATCAACCGTTGTAGATCCAACGGATATTAAAAGTAAAAAAAAAAAATGAAATTGAAATTTCATTTTCTCGCCCAAAACAAAACATGGCCTATACAAAGGTTATACAGATTTTGGTTTGGAATCACACTCGCAAAAACACATACTCATTCCTTCTTCTCTGTCGAACCCATCCTCACCAGCGACCGAATATCGGCAGCGACCCAGTCTCGACATCGTTGCAGATCCAACGGTGGTGACCCACTCTCGTTACCGTTACAAACTCTGTCTACTTGGCAAACCAGGGCTGTCACGCTCTTCTCCTCCACCTTACCGGTAGACCCTCTCTACAGCGACCCACTCCCCAAACCGAACCCATTGCTTTGCCCTCATTCTGTCTGCCCTCACTTCGCAAACCAGAGGTTAGTCTTCATTATCTCTGTCTCTATAATTGAACTGCATTTTGTGTGTTTGTTTGGAATGTTTTCAAACTGAAATTAGAAGTTAGTCTTCATGGGACTATAAGTTTATCTCTCTGGAATATTTTTTTTATGTCTCGAAATTTTTTTTTTTTTTTATGTTTAAGCTTTGTAAAGACATTGTTTGTTTACAATTTGTTATAATTGATGACTTTGCCGTGAGTCATGACTGTTAATTCAATTTGTTAGACATTGTTTTTTTACAATTTGTTATAATTGTTACAATTTGGGTTTGACTAAAATGGAGGAAAATTCACCTTTTACAATTTGGGTCTTCTAAGACTTAATGTCTCTGTGTAGATGTCTGTATATAGATCTATCTGTAGTTGCGCATTAAGCTTGCAAATTTAGTGTATGGTACTTTCTTGTCTTGCTCTTGATTGTTAACATATGACAAGCACTTACTATTTGACACTTTGTTCAAGTGTAGCTTGTTACTCTTGGAATCAATCACATTGTTTGGTTAAAACATGCTTAATGTGGCAGTTTTGTATGCCGAAAGGTGAAATGAAAATTGACAATGTTGTTTAGGGCAGTTAGATGCACCATTGCTTGATGTGAACATATAGAGAGATGAAAAAAATTCACTTGTTATAATTGATGATCAGGCTCTTAAAGTTCACAATTTGTATTTTTATGTTATTTCCTATCCGTTGAGCTACAATAGGCTTGCCAAACCTTGTGTAGTGACCCAACCCAAAACTAAATGACTCTTGTTGCCCATGAATCAGTGTTACCAAAGGTACTTGGCTTGCATACCTTTTCTTAGACACTTTAAAGAGAACCAAGTAGTTGAAGTTTGGGATTATATAGTTTAATTGATTTATTATTTGATCTTAATTGGGTCTCACTCCTTAGTTCTCATTTCTTGTTTCTTTATCCAAGTGTGATAGTGAGTTCTCTGATCATAGTGCAGAATTTTTTTTTTTTTTTGTCTCTGAAATAAAGATTTTATTTATGTAGCTAAGATTTTATTTATATTGGTTTTCAGTTGCATTTTGATATGGATATGGAACCTGAGAATGATTGTGCTTGGAAGCCAAAACAGGGAATGACATTTGATTTTGAACAATGTGTGTATGATTTTTATGATACATATGGAAGAAGAATGGGGTTTAGCATAAGAAGGGATTATTGTAGGAAGACCAAGTTCACTAACCAACTTATTTGTAGACTTTTGGTTTGCAACAAGGAGGGATTTTGGGAGGTTGACAAGCGAGACCCATAGCAAAAAAACCCTAGAGCTGAAACTATGACTGGTTGTGAGGCTCGACTTTATGTTAAATTAGATGAGGGTATTGGGAAATTTGTTGTGACTGATTTCAAAGAAAAACACAACCATGATCTTGTATCACTCGAGTGTGCCCACATATTGCCGTCACAAAGAAAGATATCGACTACCCAAGCAATTGAGTTAGATTTGGCAGCACAATCTGGTCTTCATTTAGGCCAGTCTTTTGAACTCATGGGTAGGGAAGCTGGTGGGAGGCAATATCTTGGGTTTACAAAATTAGATCAAAAAAATTATTTGAGAACCAAAAGACAACAAAGTTTACCATATGAGAAAGTAGGCAATGTGTTGCAATACTTTAAAGAAAAATCTTTGCAAAATCCTTACTTCTTTTATGCTTTTCAGTTAGATAATGAGGAGCAAATAACAAATATGTTTTGGGCTGAAGCACAAATGATCATGGATTATGCCCAATTTTGGATGTTGTCACATTTGATACGACTTACAAGTTAAACAAAGAACATAGACCCTTTGCATCTTTTGTGGGATTCAGCCATCATAGGGAAATAGTCATATTTGGTGCAGCCTTGTTGTATGATGAGACCAACAAATCGTTTGTATGGTTGTTTCAAAATTTTCTAGAGGCTATGTCAAGAAAGGCACCAAAAACTTTATTCACCGATCAAGATGCTACAATGGCTAAAGCCATACCCATCATATGCCTGACACGAGTCACCGATTGTGTACTTGGCATTTGATGCAAAATGCATTAAAACATGTTAATTGTTTGTTCCAAGATAAGGGAGTAAAAGGTATAAATTCTTCTTTGACATTGAAGATGCAAATCAATGAAAGTTAGAGTGGGCAAAAATACTTGATAAATATGATGCGCATGAAAACCATTGGTTGAAATTGACTTTTGCGGTGAAAGAAAAATGGGGCTAGCCATATGTTAGATCAACATAGGCTGCGGGAATGAGTACCACACAACTTAGTGAATCTTTTAATGCTTTTTTGAAGGATTACATTCGTTCTGATTTTAATTTAAATGAATTCTTCATGCATTTCGAAAAGGTACTTTACAAGAAGCGATACAAGGAGTTAGAAGCAGGATATGCTTTGTGCCAAAGGTTGCCAAAGGTGAAAGCAACAATAAGAATGTTAATTCAAATGGGTAATGTGTACACAAAAAAGATTTTTGAGGAATTTCAAAATGAGTACTTTCGATCTATTGAATCGAACATAGAAGCAATTGAATATGGCGAGGCTAGTACCATTTACACAGTTGTTGATGTTGGGAACAAACATGCAAGGAAAGTGAAGATGGAGAGAGATAGCTCTTTGGGTTATAATTGTAGAAAGTTTGAAAGGGAAGGAATCTTGTGTTGTCACTCATTGGAGGTTATTAGAGACATATTGAAGATGAAAGAGGTTTCTCCACAATACATTCTAAAGAGGCGGACCAAACAAGCAAGAGCCGAAACTATGAAGGACATTAAGGGGAATGACATTCAAGTAGATGTGAAATTCCAACAAGCCTCGGGGTATAAGACATTGATGACCACATTTAGAGCAATAGCAAGTAGAGCTGCTGAAATCGAATAAACTTATAGTTTTTGTATTGCACATCTTGCTACATTAGGTGCACATGTTGAACGCAAGTTAAGTGCTCATTTTGGTGTTGGAAATGAAGTAAGTAACGATGATGACACCCAAAGCTTTGAAGTGGATTGCGAAGATGTCAATCATGTTGTACAACCAAAAGGATTGAAGAAAAGGGTGGCAACTAGTAAGGGCAAAAAGAGGGTAAAAGGTGGATTCGAAGCGGCGTTGGTGGCGAACTCCAAAAAAAAAAAATCCTGTGCTAACAGCTTAGCTTCGTTAAAATCTATTGCAAGTCCAATAGTTAGTCCAACAGTTACACCTTCTCCATTATCTGTTGGAGGAGATATCTATGTTCATCAACATGTTCCTGCTCTTCAACCTCTTCCTCCCCTTCATCCTCTTTCTCCATCTTTGGCCATGGGTGGTAATTCTATTCCTCCGCCATTGATGTATCCCACATATCATGTAAGTGCTAGTTTAACATTGTATTTTTTGTGTGGATATAATATGTGACTCAAACCATGATTGCGAAGCCTAATAAATGACATTGTTGTAGGCGAACAATTTGCGGGAGATGTATGTAGTGCCAAATTATTTGCCAAATTCAATGCCTCAATGGTATTCTGCTCAACCAACATTCCAGTCACTACTTCAAGGTTCATGTGGATATGACATTGGGTTTCGATATTCTCAAGAATCAAATAGTTCAACGTGTAGTCAGGTTCGTCCTTATTGTCTTTTTAATTTTTAGTTGCTGAAAATTTTGTCTTTTTAGTTGCTGAAAATTCTGTTAGAGCATGTATTTACTTGTTGAAAATTCTATTTAAAGCATGCATTAGTTGCTGAAAATTCTGGAAAATTCTGTCTTTTTCCGTTTTAGGCTATCGACAAGCAGAAAGAGATGGAATGCACTGCAAATTGAAGTCATAGCAGCTGAAACTGTGAAGCAAACTGATGCTGAAATTGGGCTGGAAAGTGAAGTCATAGCAGCTGAAACTGTGAAGCAAACTGCTTCTAGAAAGTGATGTTGCTGCTATGACCTCACTTGATGTCAATGTTAATGGCTAGATGTTAATGTTAATGGCTTGTAGTTCCACATTTTGTTAATGTTAATGGCTTGTATTTACATTTGATGTTATCCTTTGTATGGTTTGTTAGTGTCACTGCTACACTTGATGTTATACTTCATTTTCTTCTGAGTGATTGTTTTAAGAGGAATAAATGGACCAATGTGTGTATTGAAATTTTTAGATTTTCTTTTGTGTGAAAGAACAGGGACACAGCTTTTTCATTTGTTAGAAAATTTATCCCAAATTGGTGTCTTAATTTTTGAAGACCTACAGGTGTCATGTTGTTCAAGTACACAAGTGGATTAGTGGATTTCAGCAACTTGTGAAAGGCGCCAACTTGGATTAGTTCAATTACATAAGATGATCAACTTATTAAATTTTCAAAAGTGGTGCCTTTCTGTCATGCTATTCAATTACTAATATTAGTAAAAATTAGTGAACTTCAGTTGTTGACCTTTTCTTTTCTTTTCTTTTTCTTTTCTTTTTTTAATTTCAGTTGATGCAATTTTGTTTAGATGCTTGGGTTTGGGTTTGAAGGAACATGCCGGTGCCATACTTGTAGAACCATAATATGTATGAGGATCTTTGATATGAAACCAAAATGTGCGAAACTTGCAACAAATAGCATCCACAGATCTAGATGACTTAAGCTGAAACAGTACCAAGCCACCTCAAGCAATGTTAAGCAGATGATTGGATAATATAGTGAGGCAGAGACCACTCCTGTATATGCCAACCATTAGAATGATCTTGTCATGATCCGAACCCACCCACGTGGGTTAAGGACATAACCGGCCAGTAATCATAAGATTACCTACGGCCTCAAACCAAAACAAGTGTGTCTTAACAGAGTTAATGGGGGCCAAATGGAAGTAGTTCAAAACTTTGTCCATAGAGCTGTGCTTACATGGCACATCCAAACGACTAAACATACATACATTAATAACTCACAACAGAAATACAGTAGCATAAGTTCTGTATGAACAGGATCATATAAGTCTAAGTCAACCCATCAAAACTATATACAGGTATATACAAAGTCCTCGCCAACATGACAAAATAAACAAGACAACAAAAGGGCGAAGACGGGTCTCATGCGTGAGACGTTTGGGCTGGCTCTTCAGAACTTCGACTGTTTCTCACAATTTCATCGGGGCTGGTTTTGGACGTCCCTTGGCTCACCTACATGTACATGAATGAGCGTGAGCGAGTGCCCAGTGAATAATATCAAATGGGGAAGATACATAAGCAATCATTGAAGCAGTTACAGCAAACGGCCTTTGACCTAATCATTTATGTCAGTCGGCCTTCGACCCAGTCATTCATGTCAATCGGCCTTCGGCCCAACCATTCATGTCAATCGGCCTTCGGCCCAATTATCCATGTCAATCGGCCTTTGGCCCACCATTCATGTCAATCGGCCTTCGGCCCAATTATCCATGTCAATCGGCCTTCGGCCCACTATTCATGTCAATCGGCCTTCGGCCCAATTATCCATGTCAATCGATTGTCCATAATTCAAACTAGCAAACTTTTAAAGAAATAAGCAATTGGACAATTGACAAACTTCAAAATATCGATATTACTCACAGTGATCGGCTTGTGGATTTGCCCTGGAGCTTGACCCTACACATCATATAACACATATGGGTCACAAACGATTCAATCCGTTCTTTAATTCACATATTCCTTTTTAGGCTTCATTCTTATCTCTTTAACTCAATTATAATGCTTAATGCATGCCTAAGAGTGCTTGCAAGTGAAAGAGAACGGAAAATGAAACACAGAACGATCATACAAAATTTTTAGAAACAAGGTCCCCGCTCGAGCAGGCCCAATAGGTCTGCAAAAGTACTGGTTGCATCAAATTCACGCTCGAGCGTGAACTCGGACGCTCGAGCGGAAAGTCTGTCTACATAGCTCCCCGCTTGAGCGTCAACTTCCCCCGCTCGAGCGGGAACCATGTCTGCAAAAATATGCTGGGAGCACGAATTTTACGCTCGAGCAGCGGTTCCCCTGCTCGAGCGGACATCAAACTTTTTGGAAATTCCAGAACTGTTCTTGGAGTTTAATTTTGATGTTCAAAGGTCTCAACTCATGATTTTAGTCCCAAAAACATATAAACACATTATATTTCAAGGGTACACAAACAATATGAAGCTAATTACTCAAAATCATGGTTCAATTCTTCAAAATCAATCTACATTTCTTTGTAAACTCAAGGCTCATACATTCAAACTTTACACAAGCTTCATATCTTCCATAATCAAACATGCATGCCAATTTTTGACCTCATTTCCATTTCAAATAGCACCAATGATGCTCATAAACATGAAAATCAATAAAACCATGCTTGCATGTATACTTCAATGCTCAATTCTTCATAATTCACACATTACATGCTAGATTATGCAATTTCATAGCAATTATATACATGCATGCATACATTGACCTTCAATTCAACATAAACAACTCAATTCCTCTTCAATCGTTACTCTTGATCATTAATCAACTTTGAATACACAAAATTACACATTAAACTCTTGGATTCACTTACCTAGAGGCTCAATTCATCCAATCTATAGCAAATTCTTGAGTAATCTTCAAAAATCTCCAAGCCTCAAGACCAAAACCTCAATCTCCTATACTCTCTCTCTCTCTATGGTCGGTCCTCTCTCTCTCACAATTGTATAACTCAGATTTTTTAGTTCAAAAGAATTAAAGGTGAGAGTATATGGCCCTATAAGTAAAAGTCCCACTACCAAAATTATAATATTAAATAATTTGAGCACTATGCCATTAATTAAATCAATTTAATCTGATCCGAATCAATTTCCAATTAAATTTCACCGTAGGCTCTAAAAATTACGCTAATCACGAAGGCGTAATCAATTTTGGGTTCTGTGGCCGATAAGGCCTTCAATTTAATTTCCGAAGTAGATAATCAAATAGATATTCCGACGGTGAACAGATAGAAATTCAAAACCACATATTTTCACATAATGGCACACAAGACCATATTAAACACATAATCATACTCATATTAAGGACCAATTAGCATATTACGGAACAAGGATATCACAGATCTGCTTTAAACTTGCTAACAGATAATAGTCTGATCAGTGAGGGCAATAAAAAAACTTGCTAACAGATAACAAGTTGAGGCCACTGCCAAATTGTTTGACAGAAAGGGCAATCAAAAAATAAGTGATCATGGTCCTCATTATGCTCCGAACAAGCAAGTGGTGGCTATTGACTACAGCTGAATTAAAAGATTGGGAGTAAGCTCTAATAATGAGACCAATGTTTCCCAACATTCATTCCATAATGAAGTAATGGCAGTTCTAAGTTCAACATTAAAATTCATTCCATAAATATAAGTTACATCATGAAGCACAATAAAACCCAAAATGGTAGAAACTTCCATTCAATTTCTCAAAATACAATAAAGTACAAAAGTTACATCATAAAGTACAAAATGATAGAAAATATAATAAAATACACCATCGCTTTCATATTATTTTCCATCCTTTTAAGCCTTCGACCATAGTCATTTTCCATGTCATCAAGCCTCGTCCTTACATTGTTAAAGTCTTCTACTGTTATAGCATCACAAGCTCTAGTGTTGGAACGGATTCTAGATGTAACATCTTCATCATCTTCATCCACGAACTTGAAGTAATTACAATGGGAAGTAGGAGTGTTACTCTACAATGCATGACAATCAGTTAGTTGAATAAGACAAATATTAATGTGACTACTAAAGGATTAAATTTTCCAATACATACTTACATATTTTGATAGGCAAACAAATAACAAACGCCCTTGATTTTCATTCTCATTGGTTCTTACAATATATATGGCAGCGGTTCTTCCACAATTGCACAGCCTTGATTGTAATCTTATGTTGCTATTGTTAGAAAAAGAAGCCATTTTTTAAATCTGCATAAATGAGAAATTTGTAGTGCTGTGCTATGCTTGTGTTTGCATTCATGAGAAAATAAATGATTTGTAAAGTCTCATAGACAAGGTCTAAATTAAATGATTTGTGATTACACACATATGGAAGTTCTATAGAGTTATGTCCATAACAGAAGTAATGACAGTTCTATAGAGGAGAGGGACAGAGTGTGAAGGCTATTTGAATTTGAGGGAATGTACATCTTTACTGAAAACATCTATTTGTTCAAACTGTCATGTTTTAAATGCAAGGCTACTACTTGTTCAACCCAATGAGGAAGGAAATGTTGTGGGGATAGTAGGCTAATAAATTTAACACAGTGTACCTAAATGAAATCTCTCATGGGTTTGAATTTAACACAATGTACATAAATTTTCCACAATTTGAAAGTGAAATCTCACATGGGTTTGAATTTCTCCTACTCTGTTTCTTTCTTGTAGGAACTTAACAGAGTTGCTATCTTTCCAGGGTTCTTTCAGCATTGTTAAAAAAATTCTAAGGTTCTGAAGTTGGAACTTGTTTAATGGGGCATCTATACTGGTTTGGAGTAGTGTTTCTTGCATGGGTTTTCTTTGTTTCTAGTACCCATCAACAACAAACCTCCCAAACTCAAGTTCTTCTCTAGATAAGGAAGAAATTGGAGTACCCTAGTGCTTTGGTAAATTGGGAAAATTACACTAGAGATATCTATAACTTGTCCTCAACCCCATATATGAGCATCACATGCCAGGACAGTTCTATCAGTTAGGCTAATAAATTTAACAGTGTACCTAAAAGTATTGGTCAACATCTCCTTATTTTTCCATACCTACACCAGGTTCAACATACACCAGGTTCAAGATACAACAAAGAAGGAGCAACAAATGTATTTTTATTTTACTTTTGAAATTTAAGACAAAAAATTACAGACATGGAATGATTCATCAAACATGGAATGACCCTAAAAACACATAAAAACACACCCACAAAATAGAATAAACAAAAACAAACCTAAAGAAGTTTAATACCATGTAAGAGAAAGATGGAAAAAAGAAGAAGAAGAAGAATAAGATAACACCCAAATGAAAGCCCTAATTTTTTCCTGTTGGAAGCCCAAATCAAAGTCCTAATTTTGAAATTTCAAATCTATTTTCTCAATCTCAATCACAACCCTAACTTTTTAATTTTAGAGTATCGAAGACAAACCTGGTTCATCAATGGCCTGAGAATCCACGTTCTCATCCACAAATTTCGTTGCTCCAGCCAATGGTGGTCGCGATGGAGCTTTGGTTCATGAAGCATCTAATATTAGGGCTGGAGCGGTGCGTTGGGTTTCGGAGTGGGTCGCCGTTGTGAGTATGTCGCCATCGGGAGTGATTGCCGGTGAGGGTAGGTTTGGTGGAGGAGAGTGACGCTAAGTGAGAGTGAGAGTGAGTGAATGTATCACCAGTGTAGGTATAGTAGCGGACGGGAAATATACTGAATTTCAATTTCATATATATATATATATATATATATTTTTAATTGAAATATGCAACAGCTGATTTCAGTCGTTGTAAGGTGGAAATGAAGGAGGATCCTTAAGGAGAGGATCTGAACTCAAACCATTCACCATCTCTGGAACCTCTCCTCAAACCATTCTCTCTCTCTCTCTCTCTCTCTCTCTCTTTCTCGCTCTCTCTCCCCCTCCTATTTTTGTGATTTCTACGTACTGTGTGAACATATATATGTATATGTCTTGTGTTTTGATATTTTGGGAAGATGATAAAAAGTTAATTTTTTGATTTTTTTGTATAAAAAAATAAGAGATAGCATGACCTAAAAAAGTCAAAAAAAGCTATTAAAAAAAAAAAAAAAAGAAGTTAAAAGGCCAATATACCCAAATTGCCCCATAGGCCTTTCTATGTTTTCTGATTGTGTGAACATCAAGTATTTGACAAGTTATTGGTTGTTGTGGGGTACTGTTTTTGGTGTCATTATAAAAAACAAAGGTAGCATTTGATTTTATTTTGGAATCATAATTCTAATAAAAATAATTCAAAACTCGTCTCAAAATTTATATCGAAACACTCTTTTCAAAACTTTACTTTTAAAAAAAAATTTCAAAAAAAAAATTTACTACTTTTTGAAAAAATACTTTTTTCAGAAAATATTTTTATTTTTTTTGAAGAAAAATATTTTTCATTATTTTTTAAGTATTTTGAAAATACCTATAACAATTTCAAAATACAACTCAAAACTCTTTTTAAAATTTATAATTAAACAAGTACTTATCTTTCAAAACACAATTCCACACCCAAATTATTATTCTAAGTGTAATTTTAGGGATCCCAAACATTCTACCAATATTTTTATCAAATATTCCACATGTTGGTCCCATACCTATATAAGATGCTAGCATATTACCCGTGCTATGCACAAGATAAAATAATATATTATTTAATAAAAACATGATAATTATATTTATTTATTTGTTATATTAAATAAAATAAAAGTTAAATGAAAGTTAGCTAATCGGGATTTTCTTAATTGTTTAAAATTAAGAAAATAAAAAAAAATTAGTATGAGATATTAATCATAAGGCTTGTCACTAAAAATCTAATTTTTCTTAAATAAATGGCAGTATAACATTCACTTTATGTAAGTGAAACAATTCATTTTTTTCTTGTTTTCTCGATATGGGATTATAAAATAAAAGTTAAATGAAAGTTAGCCATTGAAAATTTTCTTAATTGTTTAAAAGTTAACAATTGTTTGGGCAAGAAATTTATTTCGAATCAAGCAATCTTAGCCGTATAATCTTTAATTAGGTCAATATTTAATTTATTTCGAATCAAACAAATTTAACCAATATATTTTAATAAAATTGCTAAAATCACAGTTAAACTAGCGAATCAGTTAAACTAAAAATGATTCATCCTATCGGCTAGGTCAAAGGACCAACCAACTTATACAAAAATTAATTAATTAAAACTTTTAAATTTTATTTTAATTTTAAAATTTAAACTATCTTGAACTGAAACATACACAGCACTATAAGATTAAATGAGAGCATAAGGTTTATATAATGAAACAACTCTTTTTTTCCTCTTTTTCCTGATGTGGGATTGTAAAATAAAAGTTAACAATTGTTTAGATAGGAAGTTTATTTCTAATCAAACAATCTTAGTTGTTCAATTTTTAATAAGGTCAATCTTAGTTGATTTCAAATCAAATAAATCTAAGTAATATATTTTGATAAAACAACTAAAACCGTGGTTAAACCAGTGAATCAGTCAAACCGAAAACGATTCAGCCTAATCGGCTAAGTCAAAAGACCAACCAATTTACAACAAAATTAATCAACTAAAACCTTTAAATTTTATTTTAAAATTTAAACCATCTTAAACTAAAACATGCATAATACTATAATATTAAATGAGAGTATAAGATTCACTTTCTAAGATTCATTTTATAAGTGAAACAACTCACTTTTTCTTTCTTTTCCCGATGTGGGATTGTAACACTTTGTATAAGTGAAACAACTGACTTTTTCTTTCTTTTCTCAATGTGGGATTGTAATTATTTTAAATTTAAATATTATGAGAGTTTCAGAATCTTATACAAAATTATTTTTAAAATCAAAACTATGTGAAATTGTAAAATAAAAGTTAAATGGAAGCTAACCAATGGAGATTTTCTTAATTAATTAAAATTAAGAAAATCAAAAAAATAAGTATGAGATATTAATCATAGGGTTTCTCACTAAAAATCTCCTTTTGCTTCTATAAATGGGAGTATAAGATTCACTTTATGCAAATGAAACAATTCACTTTTTCTTTCTTTTTTCAATGTGAGATTGTAAAATAAAATGTAAATGTAAGCATGCCAACGAAAATTTTCTTAATTGTTTAAAATTAAGAAAATTTAATAATTTTAGAATAAGGGTTTAGAGTTTCTAGAAGGCTTATATAATATATAGATAGATAGTGAAACAAACTTTGCCTTTTCTTCTTCTCCCAATATGGGTGTAACACTTTGTACTTTTGGGTTTAAAATTGATATGAGGTGTAATTGAATGATGTTAAGGATTGATATGTATATATATATATATATATTGTTGCTGTCATGTCTTGTTATTAGATTGGGGTTTGTTGCTATGTTTTGTTATGGTTTTAGAACGGATGCAATTTCGAGGACGGAATTTCTTAAGGAGAGAAGATTGTAGCAATCCAGAATTTTTCCCTCCGCTCGAGCGGGAGAGTTGACGCTCGAGCGGACTTGTGAGGCTTCTAGTACTTTTGCAGTCTGTCCGAGATTATGAGAGTTGTGAATTCCCGCTCGAGCGTAGGAATAGTCGCTCGAGCGGCCGGTTTTGTTGGTTTGCGCGCTCGAGCGCAAGATTGGGCGCTCAAGCGGTCTGCTTGGTTGAGTTTGAATTTCTGAGACTAGTGGGATTGTTTTTTTGACCTTTTATTATTGTGTTTGGAGCCTCCCTATTTTATTTTGGGTCGTTGATCAAAGTGGTAATATGATAGTAAAGTAAGAGTGAACCAAGAATTTAATTCGAGTAATTTTTCTTACAAACAGCCGTCACTCTTTTGCTCTTTTCTTTTTCCACACTTTGAATCTGGTTTTGAAGCTAGAACCATTGCAAAACTTGTTTTCGGGACTTCAATTTGGACACAAGAACGACCTAGAACGGAGTCCGGATGAGAGAGTTATACCCGTTTGAAGTTTTAGTATCTATGCTGGAAGCAGGTACGCTCGAGCGGACTGTGCGAATTCAGCAACTTAAAAAGTGAATTTCTAGATCATTCTCTCCACTTTTCTTTTCCTTCTTCCTTCCTCTCACCCTAGGTCCGAAAACCCTTGATCTCTTGACCCAAATACCTTCCATTCATCAAAGATTTGGCCAAGATCTCTTACCAAAAAGTGAAGAGTGCTTGAAGATCTCACTTTTCAACCAATTGAAGTTTGGATTTGTGAAGGAATCTCATCAAAGCTTTACTCTTTCGCTTGAATCTTGAGGTAGGGGTCCTAGTTCTTCTTCAATACTTGCATTTATAGATAGATTTGTGGTATTTTGATCATATAAACACAAAATCTCCATTTTTGAGCATATAGTGTTATATCATGGAATTTGGGGGTTTAGGGTTTGAAATGTTGAGGTTCAATTGTTGGGTTAAGCTTGTGGATTACGAACCTTATGCGTATAATCAAGGGAAAAATTGTAATTAAAAGTAATGGTGTGAGAAGTTTAAATTGTTCATGAAATTCTTGATTTTTCTTGAAAACTCTAAGTTTATTCATGGTGGTAATTAATGATTTTGCCTAAATTGAAAGTAGAATCATGAAATTGAGGTATTGAATTATATACCAGTTTAATTAAATTTTGGAACTATTTGAAAACTATGTTAAAAATTAGCGAATGAACCTTTATTATGGATATTGTAAATCGTGCTATAATATGAAATGAAATTTGGGAAAAAAGATTTGTTAATGATATGGATGGCATGAGACTTGGGATGAAACGATGAAATGGAGATTTAAGAGTTCACATTGATTTATATTGAATTACATTTAGTGGTGTTGAATTGAATCATGTTGAATAGTGTTGATTATGTTGAATTGTGTTGATCATGTTGAATTATGTTGACTACGTTGAATTGTGTTGAATTAAGTAGAATGAGTTTTGCCCTAATTGGATCAAATTGTTATTTGGTAAAAATAATTGAAATTGAAATTGTCATTGTAAATGTAAAATCGGAGGATTATTAATGATGATGGTGGAGCTTGATATGCATTATCACTCCCATATGAGATTTTGGAAAAAACGTATCTTTAAAGGAATTTATTTATTGGTTTAGATATATTTGTTTTGGGCTATCGATGGAGGATAATTATGATTGTTGTAGAAATTGCATGTTGACTAGGCAAACCAGACTATTTATAAATCATGCATATCATGGAGCATGCAATGGATTTTGAGGATTTAAACTGCATGTTTTGGAAAGAGATTTTGAAAATTTTTGTGTTATGTTTTAAGTACACTTGTTTCATTTTGAAAATCATATTTTGGATCACATGTATTGTGCTAGTTGAAAAGAGTAAATAATATGATAAATCTGATAAATGGTTGTCATTGAATATGACTGTGTGCTTTAATACATTGTATACGTGTGATGGTTTGGGAGGCGAAAGGGGTTGTACTCCATGTGTGATTATGTGATTAAATACATTGTATATGTATGTTTGTTTGGGAGGAGAAAGGGGATGGACTCCATTATAACTAAGTTAGCCGAAGTGTCCTGGGTGAAAGTCCTGAAATTTATACATGGGTGCCGATCCCGCGGACGAAATTTCCATAAAGTGACAGTTTGAAGTGTTTATGTGCGTTTTGTATGATTGGAAAACCACTGAGTTGTAGTCTCTGTTTGGTTGTTGAAAGTTAATGAAATTGACTCATAAATTGAGAAGAATAAATGAATTGAAAATGAACTAAGGAAAAATGGATTAAGGATTGAAATTGGCATCATGTGGGTAATTGGATTAGGGGCTAGTGATGATGAACTCAATGGATTGCTTGTGACAAAAGGGAAGATTATGATCTTTGTTTTGTAACTAATTGGGAAATGGAATTAAAAAGGGTTTGTGATTCTTATGTTATGTTTGAACTCTAATTTTTTGGATTTTGATGTTATGGAGTATGGTAATTGGAAATGGAAATGAAATGTGAAATATTAAAATGGAAACGAAATGAGGAACAATTTGGAATCGGGTTAATAAATCTAAGATGATGTTCTTCCTTAAGTGTACTTGTTTTCAAAGAAAATTTATGGCTTCCTAATGATGAAAGACTACATTTATGGTAAGGAGTTTTCCTAAAGGTTCAAGTGAAATTTTAAGAAAAGACACATTTCGTATAATATTTTGAACTTACAAAATGTCACCTTATTATATGGTATCACTCTGCATGCATGATCATTTATATCTATGTGTTAGCTATTGATGTAGAACTATGATATTCCTACTGGGCATTTGTGCTCACCCCTCGTTGTTTTATTTTATTTTATTTTTTCAGGAAAAGAATTTTGGATTCATTAGTTGAAGAGTATGGATTCCATGTACCTTTTTGTATAAATTTTATCATAGATGTTAAGGGAATGAAAAATGTATCTTGTGGTTTGTAATTATTTATTTGTAACTCCGTAGCGGAAGCTTGGCATGCATTATTGTTGTTGCACTCATTGAGAGTGAGAACTAGTGTTATTATGTTTATATTACTCAAGTGTAATAGATATATATATATATGTAAAAAAAAAAAAAATGAACCCAAATTTACAAGCTTTGGTAATGTTTTCGAGTAATTAAAATTCGGTGCGTGACAATAGGATTATAAAATAAATCATAAATTAATTAGAAGTTTAATTTTATAGTTAGCCAATGAATTTTTTTTAAATTGTTTAAAATTAATAAAATCAATAAGAGAAATCGCGATTAAACCGATGAGTCGATCAAATCCAAAATGGTTCAGCCTAATCGGTTAGGTCACCGACCAACTTATATAAAAGTTAATTAATTAAAAACTTTTAAATGTTATTTTAATTTTAAAATTTAAACTGTCTTGAATTGAAGTATACACAATGTTACACTATTAAAATTCACTTTATATAAGTGAAACAACTCACTTTTTTTTTTTCCTTTTTCCAATGTGAGATTATAAAATAAAAGTTAACAATTATTCAGACGGAAAGTTTATTTTTAATCAAGCAATCTCAGTCTTTCAATATTTAATCAGATCATTCTTTAGTTTATTTCGAATCAAACAAATCTAATCAAATAAAAAATGATTTAGCCTAATCAACTAGGTCATAATTAATTAATTAAAACTTTTAAAATTTAACCTATGTTGAATTGAAATATGTACAACACTATAATATTAATGAAATGTGAGTATGAGATTCACTTTATACGAGTAAAATAACTCATTTTTTCCCCTTCTTTTCCCGATGTGGGATTATCAAATAAAAGCTAGCCAATAGAGTTTTTTTTAATTGTTTAAAATTAAGAAAATCAAGAAAATTAGTATGAAATATTGAAAATCTCAAAAGGCTCCTCACTAAATAAGATGAGAGTAAAAGATTATTTTTATATGAGTAAAATAACTCATTTTTTCCTTCTTTTCCCGATGTGAAATTACCAAATAAAAATTAGTCAATAGAGATTTTTTTTAATTATTTAAAATTAAGAAAATCAAGAAAATTAGTATGTGATATTAAAACTCTCATAAGACTCCTTACTAAAAATATCATTTTCCTTATATAATATATAAATTTGATAAAAAATATTAATAAAACATTTGAAATTCTTAATACTTTTAATTTTAAAACTAAACAAAACGAGCCAAAACTACTCTTATTAGTAATATTTTGGTACCATTACCACAAAGAAAATAGTAATATTTCAGCGATGACAAGAGTTGTGACAGATGGTGTGGTTTTCGCTTTATTCACGCAAATGTCTTCGCCGACTGGTTGTGGTGTGGATAATTTGCCCAAATAATTTGTCCAAATAAAAAAGGGCACCCATGTAAATAAAAACAAAAAAGCAACAAGTTCTACTTTTTATTTTTTTATTTTTTTAAAGAGTCGAAAAAAATTGATTCCACATGAAGACCAAAAATACAAACTAAAGATAAATTTGTGCTCTACAATTTTAAAAAGAGGCATTTCCTTAGTTGAAATTTATTATCTGTAGACAAAATTTGGTAATTAAGATGACAAAAAATTGCAGCGTAATTTTACTTTATGAAATATATCAACCCTAAGAACAAATTATGAAAATTTTCAAGCTGAAGAAGAAAGGAGCTTATCATCAGTTTGTACTGCATTTAGATGAGTCCATACTACAAAGAAGAAGAAAGGAGGTTATCGTCAGTTTGTACTGCATTTAGATGAGTCCATCCTACAAAAGGTCAAAATGAATAATAGTATTTTATCACACATTGCCATCATGCTTCCCGAAGGGGGTTACGCCTCATATGGCTCGCTATATATATGCAATATGCATCAAAATGTGCATGGTTGGCATGAAAGTATGCATAAACCGAGTAAAAATCACTAAAAAATTCATATCCAAACAACGCCTACAATTTTAGAGGGAAAGTTAATTGAGATTTACCAAAATAATACGTGATCACTATAATTTGGCAAAAATAGCACTATTTATTGCCAAACTATAGTAATGGCAATGCTATTTTAGCAAACACTATTGGAGATGCTCTAAGAACTTCACCTCCATCTTCTCCCTTTCGAATTGGTCTTGGATTTGGAAGATCCCAACTAGTCTTAGAGTTACCCATTTCTGTTGGCTAGTTATGCAACAACGTTTGAACACCAAAGACAAACACTTTTTTAGAAACATCATCAATAACAATGTGTGTCAACTTTGCAATTCCTTACCGGAAACGAATTTTCATGCCTTGTGGGATTGCATAACTGCCAATAAATTCTGGAAAACTCTCCATATCCCCTCCAAGCTTTTTTTTTTTATCAGCAAAAGAAATTTTATTGATGAAGAAAGCAAGATACATGCGAAAACTTACATCAACAAAAAAAGGAAGTGCAAAGAGCATCAGAACTAACCTTACCAATCCCAACTAGGTTGGCACCGATAAGGAAGCGCAATCCTTTGCTAGTACTTAACCCAAGATTGGTGAGGAACCAATCAAAAGAACCAAAAAGAGAGGAAAGGAAAAACAACACAAGAAGGGAAAAACGATACAAAACATGTCTATGGGCCCTGTTTTGGTCAAGGCACATTCCAATCAATTCAGATTCAGCTGCTGCCCCTCATAGCTACTGATTTGTGGCTTTGCACATCATCATGTCCATGCACTCCAACAATCTGCTACATGCCAATCAGGTTACAGTCACAGACAGCAACGTACATTCCAAGGGAGCATCACTGGTGCCAGAGTAATAGCTTCAGACCAGCTTCCAATCTGCATACATACCAATCTGCTACATACCAAACTGCATACATACCAATCTGCTACACTCCAACAATCTGCTACATACCCATCTGCATACAACAGAGACAACAACATACATTCCAAGGGAGCAACAATGGTGCCAAAGTAACAGCTCCAGACCAGCTTCCACCTTCCAAATATTGGTGATAGATTTACCTTCACAGACAGATCAGACCATCTACCTACATCAGACCAGCTACCTTCCAAATATTGGTGACAGATTCACCTTCACACTAGTGACAGAACAGCCATAAACCTATGTCATACAACCTCTCACCTGCTTCAAGTTAGCGACAATATCATGCATTGTGTAATTCACCCCCTTAACATTTGACTTACGCCATAATGCAATTCTTACTTTCAATAGCTCTACTATCTGTTCGAAATCTGCATTACCATTGTTAAATAAGCATTCATTCCTAAGTTTCCATAAGGACCATAACATGGCCAAAGGGACCACCTTCCAAATATTGAACTCCTTCTTCCTTAATTTCATAACAGACCACCAGTTAAGCAAAACAACCACAGACCCTGGTGTTACCCACTGCACTGCCCACCAGCTTACCAACTCAGACCATAACTTCCATACCAATGGGCATAAAAGTAACACATGATTTATGGTTTCTACCTCTGCTTTGCAAAATACACATAGGGGAGCTGACATTGACAGGTAGAGCTCCAATTCTTTGCATAAATTCTGCAGTTTTGATTCTCTCTTTCCAAGCTAACCAGCTGAAGGCAATTGATTTTGAACCAATCAATCATATCGAGGTTAAAAGCTTGGACTCGATATGACTGATTGGTTCAAAATCAATTGCCTTTCAACTGAGCCTCGTGTTTCATCCATCCCTTGGGCCATAGTCTTTACCCTTGCTTGTTGAACCTAGCCCACTCAATCTCGTCAAACCTTCATGGACCATTGCTAAGGCTATGGAATGGTACCACCTCTCTAATTGTTATCACTCTCACCTTTCTAGGCCCCCATCCACTAATTTTTACAAACTCAACACTGATGGATCTGCAAATGGGAACCTTGCTACAACAGGGATCTCATTCGTGGCAACCATGGTAATTGGGTCAAAGGGTTATGCAGAAACATTGGCAGAACATCCAGTCTTTAAGCGGAATTTCGGGCCCTCAGAGATGGGCTTAAGCTGGCACTTGATTTTGAGATCTCACTCCTATTGATATCGACACTGATGCCTTGGCTTTTGTTAACCTACTAGGGAACAATGGCAATGAACTACACCATCTTAGCATTCTCATTCTTAACTGTAGGTTCTTGCTGGTCTGCCTCTGATTTCCAACTGTTAAGCACATCTTTAGAGAGGCAAATAAAAGCACGGACGCTCAAGCAAACTATGGAATGCTCATGGTGGATGTCAATTTTCATGTTTTCTCCTCTCCTCCCACCGCCTGTATTTCTTGGACTGTAATGAATGACGCTATGGTGATGTCATACCCCAGAACTTTGTATTAGTTTTTATCTATCTGTGAAGCCTTTCCTTACCAAAAAAAGAAAAAAGAAAAAAAAAAGAAGAAAAAAAAGAAAGAATTTAGTTGGAATGAAAGAGGTGAAAAATGAGACAATAAAAATAAAAAGAAAATAATTTTTTCTACATTTGCTTAACATGAGAATGGTGAAATGTATAAGAGAGTTAAATTTCTTAACATTATAACTTATCTTTCATTTTTTTTTTTTTAAATATGATTTATTTCCTTATAATTATTATGTCGCTTTCAATTTCCTTTTTGGCAACTTTCTTGCAAAAATTTCCTTTTAATCAAATTAATACAAGATAATAAAGTCTGCTTAACCCTTTTAATCATTTTTACTTTTAATCATATTTTTTACTCTAATCAAATTCACCAATCAGTAGAAAAAAATAAAAGAAAAATCACCTATGAAACTTGTGCCATATAAAAATATTTTTTTTGAATTATATTTTTTTTATTTGTAAACAAATAAAGAAAAATTACAAATCAGTTGTAAGACTAAAAAAAATTGTAAAATCTTGAAAAAAATTATCACTTTAATTATTAAAGTCGGTAAATTTAATCATTGATTTAAAATTTATTTTAAAAATATGCACTGAATTGTAATTTCTCCAAATAAATAAATAAATAAATGTACCAACCATGTACTCTGTCAATGATCACACAAACAACCAATGTAGTTTTGTGTGGCTTCTACCAATGTCATTTCATTTTTTTTTAAAAATGATTTACGAGCAATCGCAATGCTAAATTGTGTACATATAAACAATTTATTGATAAGCAAAACACATTTTAATAATAAAAATGAAAATAAAATTCAAAATACTTTGTCTCCGCAGTATAAACCATTCGAATTCACTATATATTTGGATTTTTTTATTCCCACATGTGTCTATGCTATCCATTCAAATTCTAAATATTTTTTTAAGATTGGGTTCTTTTAAGTTGACCATCAAATTTGAGAAAGCGTTTAGGTTTGGTGGGCCTATTTTGAGGTTGACATAAGTGATTCGAACCGTTCACCCTTTTTAGAACTCATTAAGTATTATATTCGTAAAAAAAATTTACGATGATTGGATATCGATAATTATATATTTGATGAATCACATTTGTTTAAAAAAAATGGACAACAAATGAGATTAAAACATATAGCTACTGATATTTGATTATCTTAATTTTTTTTATATAAATATTCTACTCAACGAAAACTAGAAGGTAAATGGTTTAGATCACCAAAGTTGACCCAAAATGAGCCTACCAATCCCATACATTCTTCCACAAGTTGAGATGACCAACTTAAGAAAATCCAAACTCATTTTTTAGGAGTATACACAGATCAGATTGATCCGATTTTAGAGTAAATAAGAAACCTACTGTTCTAAAAAAATTAGAACCGTAATTGAACCATTAAACTTGTGAAACCGAACCATAGAAACCGATTTAGTTTGGTTTGGTTTTACAGTTCTATAAATTTATATAACAATAAATAGGATATATATTTTATGTTAACAATAAATTAACAATAATTAGTTTGGTTAAGTTAGTTAGAGTTTATCAATTTTACAATGAAGATTAGTGTTCAAGTTTTATAAGAAATTTTTTATATTTAATTTTTACATATAAAAAAAATATTAAACAAATATATTATTGTCCGCTCCGATTCAAAACCACAACCAAAGTCTTAGAATGGGAAAATGGACCAATTTGAGCGATTCTACCATTTTAAAATCAAAATCAAAACAGAAACTAATAAAAATTAGAGCAAACTAGCAGTTTTTTTTACACTCCTACTTTTTTTACTCTCTCAATTAATAATAAATACTATAAATAAGCTTTTTTTTATTTTTATTTTTATTTTTTTTGTCAGTTCACGAAAAGGTTGTATCAATCCAATAGTTATAATAGGATGGTTTCATTAGATTTATTTTTAAAAATAGATTAAAAAAATATATAACTTTTAGAAAAATGGAATATCCATTATATCATTATAATTACTAAATTAAACTTTAATTTTAATCCAAATAGGAGAGAAGTGATTTTAACAAATAGGAGGACTCAAAGCAAAATTTTAAAATAGCCGTTTAATATTTGTATATTTATTTATTATTCAATGGACCGTTTAATATTCTTAGAAAAAAATTAAATTAAATCTAAAATCTACCATTAAATCTCTGTCACAAAGGCGGTGTTTGCCAACCAATTTTTTTGGGTTTTTTTTGATTTTTTTCATTAAAAGACAATGTTTTTGCAAAACTAAAAAGCACAAATCCAAACAAAATATCACATTAAATCTCATAATCATTTCATTTTTTCTCTCACAAACTAAAAAAACCCAACTATCTTTCTAAACACAAAATTTGTTTTCTCCATTAATATCCTACAACTAAAAAAAACTTACATAAAAAACCACTTCCTAGACACCCACAAAGTATATTCTATGAATTTGTAAGAAATTTGAGAGAGAGAGAGAGAGAGAGAGAGAGAGAGAAATAAAAGATATTTTCGGTGCGTTCCCTTTTTTTTTTTTTTTTTTGCATTGAATTCGAAAATTAGGGTTTTGCTTTATCCTTTTTGCTTCAGATCAAATCACAATTCTCATTCGATTCATCACGATCCCCTCGAATTATCGTTCATTACCTCCTGAATCTGATTCTCTCTCTATCTTTTTGAAATGTATGTTTCGTTTGTGTTTTGAGATGAATTTTCAAAAAAAAATTTAGAGAGAGAGTTTAGAAAAAAAAAATTTTGTTTGTTTGGTTGTATATTTTGAAAATAATTTTAGAGTTTGGAAGTTTGGGATGATTTGATATTTAGTTGGTTATGAATAAAGATTAAGAGCTTTAATTTTGGAGTTCTAAAAAGAGCTCTAGGATGTGGCAAAGAGTGAGATCCACATGTGATGTGATGTTGTTGGAACAATCTTCTGTGTAAATAAATAAATTCAAACAAAATAAATAAATAACATACCAGATTTATTTATCGAACCGAATTAAAATTAAGACCAAGTCGAGTGTGTGACACTCTGTCCTTAAGACAGATTCGCCTCGCTACGGTACTTACGGTTGAATGGCGTCTATCTCCCAGGATACAATGATCTTCACAAATTGTAGTAGTACACCAAACAATTTGTTTGGCGAACCAAACCTGTGTTCTAACTCTCTGAATATTTTTTCTAAATCTAATATATGAAGAAATATGTACTTAGAGCAAAATGGACAGCAATATCAGAATATACGGACTGAATTTTTTCCGGGGCTTTAACATTGCTGGAATGTAGTATTTATAGGCAACAATAAATGACCCGAATAGGTGCAACAAGGAAATGAATAGGTGCAAAACTGTAGTGAACAGGTTCTGCCCGTATCACATTCAAATAAAGTTGACCGAGGCAAATAGAAAACAAATTTGAAAAGATCCGTTGGTCAAACAACCTGTTTGGAATTCAAATTTATTTTACCTTTATTAAATAAACTATTTTGAATATATATATATATATATAACTATTGAATATATTTATATATTAAACAAATTGAATAGTTTAATAAATAAAGTAAGAGGTACAAATTTTAGAAAACCACTTAGGAACCCAAAATTTGAATTTAGAATTAAATTAAATTCCCAAAATTACAAACTTTAGGAAACCACTTAGGAACCCAAAAATTAAATTAAATACCCACAATAATTTTTTATTGAAAAAATTCAAAAGAATTTTATCAAATAAAAATTAATGTTAGACTCGAAAACGATGTCAACTTCCCATTCACTCATAAATGGTTTTGACGTTCCGTCTTCACCGTGTGACTTGCCACGCGGCAAGGAACACGTCACCTCTTCGGACCCACCCCAAAAGACATTTCATCTCTTCTTGCATGGCTTTCAACCACTCCCCCTTATACTTGTGAGTTGTAGCTTCTTGGTAGCACTTTGGTTCTCCTCCATCTGTAAGCATCACATACTCATTAGGAGAGTACTTTGTTGAAGTCTGACGCTCTCTAGCATATCTCATCAACTGGGTAGTTTTTGGCTTTGAACCTTCCCTTGTGAGACACTATCGGATTTACTAGCTAACCAGTGAATATGATGTCTTGAACTGTTCAGCCGTTTGTGTAAACCAAGACAATAGAACTCACACAGTATATCCCCAGACACAGTTTAGTTCTCACTATTGTGTTCATTTTGGCCCTGAACAACCTGGTCTTCATGAGTGCTCTAAAGATTTGTAGCCCTTCACAAATCTTATAGAACCGGCCCAGTTCACACTCACATAGGTGATTCTTATGAAAAGTTTCCTGCCATACTCCACTAGGTTTACCTAGATATAAGAATCATTAAAAATTTACTTAACCTCAAACGCTGCAGACATCACTTATTTTATCATATCAAATGCTGCAGACATCACTATTTCATCAAAGAAATGGGTAGGAATTAGACTCCCCAGTGATCCTTCTGAGTCAATCACAACTCGGTTGCCCCTTTGAACCTAGATCTTGGGATCTCCAGTCAACTAGGTTGGATTGCCGATATAGAATGCAACTCCCATTCCCCTTGATGAATTCTCAACTAACTCTTTTGCTAACCCTTTGGTTAGTGGATCCGTTATGTTGTCTTTAGACTTAACATATTCTATGGAAATAATTCCATTAGAGAGTAGTTGTCTTACGGTGTTATGTCGACGACGAATGTGTCGTGACTTACCGTTATACATACGACTCTGCGCTCTACCAATTGCTGATTGACTATCACAATGTATGCATATAGCAGGCACCGGTTTTTGCCATATTGGAATATCTTCAAGGAAGTGGCGAAGCCATTCTACCTCTTCCCCTGCTTTGTCTAAAGCTAAGAATTCAGATTCCATAGTAGACCTAGCAATACAAGTCTGTTTGGAAGATTTCCAAGATACAGCCGCACTACCAAGAGTAAAGACATATCCACTGGTGGACTTCAAGTCTTTAGTATCCGATATCCAATTTGCATCGCAGTATCCTTCAAGTATTGTTGGATATCTAGTATAATTAAGTCCAATGTTACGAGTAAATCGGAGATATCTAAGAACCCTTATCATTGCTTTCCAGTTTTCTACTCCCGGATTACTCGTATATCTACTTAATTTACTTACTGCATAAGCTATATCTGGGCGAGTGCAGTTCATCAAGTACATTAAGCTTCCAATAATTTGAGCATACTCTAATTGAGAAATACTTTCCTGTACATTCTTAGAAAGATACAAATTAACATCTATAGGTGTTCTAGCAAGATGATCATCATCTTTGTTGAATTTGTCAAGTATTTTCTCAATGTATGGGGCAATTGTGGGAGCCAGAAAAAAAATATATATCAACTTATTGGGGTTAATCCAAACAAGGCCTACAATGGGTCCAGCCCAAACTAATATCACACCCCCATCTATATAAAGAGGGGGCATCCCAAAAGAGGATGTATGTCATCTCTTTCTACACCACACACCAAACACTCTACACTTTCTAGACTTTCATTCTGTTTATCAAGTGACTGATTTCACCATTGGAGTGCCTCCGGCCGGCAGCCCCGGTTGGGTGGCGCCGATCACACTCATCTTTGGAGATCTACCAGGATAAAGTTCATTTCTTCGTTGGATCTCTACAATCCATGTGAGAGGATATTTCATGGTCTCACAACTAGCAGCTCGGAGAAGGAGAGAGAAAGAAAAAGAGCAACTTGAACCAGTGTCAAATATCATTATTAGCCCGCAATAACCTTAAACTTTTTCGTTGGACCTTACTTCCAACCAAGCCCATCACATGGGTCAACTGCCATGGCCATCATGCTTCTGTAATATAAGTCATATAGCACTCCAATCTCCCTGAATTTTTTAATGTTTTACATTTCTATAAGAAAAGGTTTAGATAATAGATCGAATAACTTGGTATATCCATATACATGTTTGCTGAGAGAGAGGAATTATATGTCGGTGAACTATTAGCTAACATTAGTAATGTGTTATAAAATGGGATTTCAATAAATGAAAAATTGAAACTGACATTATGTATGCATGCATAATAAAAGTAGAAAAATTCAATGAATTTAACAAATTATGAAACTTGAGGCTTTAAATGGCAGAGCATTATAGTTGTTAGCAGCCTCAAATTGTAAGGATTAACACTCAAATAGATATGGCAAGTCCTACAATAAAAATCCATTATACATCATTAAACATCTCAGTTCTAAATTTAATAACATCTCAGCCCAAGAATTGCCCTAATTTTAAATTTCATTAACAATGCCCTAGTTTTCAGCATTTCCTATATGATTTTTGTGTATATATATATATATATGTATGTATGTGTGTGAGTATGTGTAAACAGGGACAGAGAAAGAGAGAGGGCAACAGTGAGAAGGAGACAGATAAATCGAGAGGGAGATACAGAGAGAGGGAGAGACACATGCGGAATAGTGGACATACCTAGGAGGGAGACAAAGTGATGATCCAGCAATCCTTGCAGTGATGGCGATGGAGACAGAGTAGTGACAGAGGCGGGAGTGAGAGAGGGAGGGAAATGGACTTCTATTGTAATAAAAATAAAACTTTTTGCCAATTTATTCCTGACCAAAATTCAAATTTGGTCGCTAATGTTTTTAATATTCCCTCCTGAATTTTTTGCCACATTTGGCTACTGAATTATAGTGGGTAAAGATTTTAGATTTAGCGACCAAAATAAAAATAGTCACCCAAAACCTTATTTTACACGACTAAAACACTCTAGTAGCCAAAAATGAATTAATAATATCTAAAGACTGTGCAATTAGCGACCAACATCATTTTTAGTCTTCCAAAATGATATTTTTAATGACTAACACGTAATTAGTTGCCAAAAGTAAAGACAATACCGGCTAGATGTATTTTTAGTAGCAAAATAGTGGACTTTTACCGTCCAAAAAGTTTTAGTAGCTAATGCATGTACCTTTGGCGATTAAATATTGTTTAGTAGCTAATGTGTCTACCATTGGCGACAAACAAATTTTTAGTAGCTAATGTGGATACCTTTGGCGACTAAATTTAGTTTAGTCGGCAAAATTAGTCACCGAATGTATTGTTTCTTATAGTGTAGTCAATGAAATTATACTTGCATAGAAAACTGTAAATATAAACGTTACCAAACACGTCCTTAAATAGTAATTACTATTTTGATCACAAATGTCACTATGAATTAATTCAAGTGGTTCCGTACTTCTTTCAATTGAATGAAAAGGAGTTTTAGATAATTTTGCCTCAACGCAAATTTCACATTTATGATTTGAATCAATGTTAAATTAGGTAAACATTCCATATTAATTAATCTACACAAAGATCCATAATTAACATGTCCTAGTCTACCATGCCATAAATTTGAAGACTCAAGCAAGTAAGAAGAAGATGTAGTATTATTAATAACTGAGGGTGAGAGGGTAATTTGTAAACAAATTGGGCCGAGCTAGGAAGAGTCTTCTTTGGGAGTTGGACCGCGTAATGGGCCGAGATAAAGGCTGGTGTAGCTCGGTCTTAGGCCAAGAAGATATCTCATATTTTGGGTTTGGGCCGAACTATGGACCGAGGTATCGGTAGAAAGAGGACCGAGCTAAACAATAGCTTTACAGGGCGTCATCTCGAAGTCAAGACTGATAGTAGTGCTTAAAGTATCACAGAGCCGAAGTAACTTGGCTGACCCTAATGTTAGCCGAGATAAAGATGTCAGCCGAAATAAGTGGACCTGGTGGTTAGCCGAGGTATTGGTAAGAAAGGATGTCGGGCTTGGTATAACTCGGCCGGTCATGGTATAACTCGGCCGGGCGCCATCTACATCATTACTTAGGCGTGTGACCGAGGTAACTTAGCTCGGTGTGGTTGCAGCAGCTTATTAAAAGGAGGTAGCATCAATGGCAAGGGCCGAGCTGTGTATAGCTCGGCAGGGTGGCATCCGTTAGATCGACTTTCGATCACACAGTCCGAAGGGCAGGGGACCGAGATAAATCAGTTCGGGCAGGAATGTATAACCGAGGTAAAAGGTTTAGCCATCTCACTTGGCTTGCAGTGATGAGACTCCTAGTAGGACTCTGCTAAGGAGAGTTAGAGTCCTACTGGGATTATGTAAACCATCTCACTTGGTTGGTAGTGAGTAGGAGTATGACTCCTAGGAGGACTAAGAAGAGTATAGTTCTACTAGGATTGTGCAAAACCATCTCACTTGGTTGGTAGTGAGTAGGGTGTGTGATTCCTAGGAGGACTCTCATAGGGAGAGTTGGAATTCTACTAGGATTGTGCCAAAGTAAAGTCTATAAAAGCTCATGACCAGACCTTTGTACAGGTATCCCAATTCTTACTCTAGAATACACAGAGCTTATTGTCTATTGTCTAGTTGTTGACTTAGGCATCGGAGGGGTTTTCGGCACACACCCGCGGGCTAGCTCACATTTGTGTTTTCAGGTGGCAAAGCAACGTTGTTTGGAGGAGTGCAAACTTGATTAACAGGATCATACGAGAAGGTTTATTTCTTTCCCGTACAATTGGCGCCGTCTGTGGGAAATTCACAAAGAGCAAAACCTCTTGTTCAAGTTTTCCTCTCTAGTTGAAAGCAATGGCGCACAATGAAGACTTGTCGCGATCTGCTATAGATGGGCAAACTCCGGAAGGGGGTAGGAGGGGCGAAGGTTTACCTTCTATCCCACCCATGGCGGAATTAGATCTCCAGCAAAGGAATCCGCGGAGAGAAGTAAGAAGAAGACAGGGCTCAAGTCCACACCGCTCTCGGAGCCCTGATAGACAGAGGCGGAGGATGGATCATCAGGTTCCCGAAGATCGCGTAAGGGAGCATGACGAAGTAATAAGAAGAATAGCGGCTGACATAGAGTTTATGAAGAGCGAGATAAAAAGCAAAGAGGTGGCAACAAAAGAGAGGAGCAGAGGCAACACACACTCTTGCCACTCAGAAGATCATGACAGACAAGTCACACTATCACAAACTGAAAATAGAAGCCTCAGGTCGGGTGATACACAATCAAAGACTTCCAAGACATGCTACTCCAGACCTGAGAGAAAGAAGACTGAAAGGGCTCGAAGAAGAGAAGACACTCAGGCTCGTGACCCCCGCAGAGTCTCCGCACTACAACGATTGGCTCCTAGAACACATAGGAGTGTCGAGGTTGGAATTCTAAAACCATGCCTCGCCTATGAACCAGCAGACAAAGCATTAGCAAGGTTGCAGAGCTCACCGTTCATCCCGACAATTGAGGACGCACCATTACCCTTAGGCTTCCATCAGCCTAAATTCATAATTTATGAGGGGGAGTCAGACCCCTACATACACTTAAGCCACTTTTGCCAGGCTATGGCCGTGTATCGACAAAACGAGCCCTTAATGTGTAGCATGTTTCCGTCCAGCCTTGGTGACATGGGTTTAGCATGGTTTGAAAGGTTACCAGAAGGTAATATAGCCTCATGGGCGCAACTAACGGAGGCATTTGTAACCAGATTCAGAACAAACACCAAGACGCTAGTGGAGATTGACCAGCTTCTCTCCATCATCATGGGCAAGAAGGAAACATTGAAGTCTTACGATAATTGGTATTGGGAGACCTTCAACCATGTAACAGATTGTCCTACAAACCTAGCTATTGCACAATACAAGCAAGGTCTGTTAGTGGGTCATGAATTAAGAGATTCAATAACAATGACGCCACCTCTTACTATGGAAGCCCTGATGGAGCGAGTGCACCAACACATCTTGGTAGAGGAAGATGGGATGCACACCAAGGTAGAGTTTGATACAAACAGTGATATCGGACAGAACACCTTCGACAAAAGTTAGCATGGTTGGAAGGAAGGACTAACCAAGCGCAACAAGTCTTTGCCCGACTTGGGGGGCAATCAAGAAGTTTGGCAGGAATAACCAAACGCTTACCTCTATGTTGGCCGGAATAACCAACATTTAGCTCTCCTAAGCCCGGGATAAGGATCCAGGCTGCAGGACGTTTGGTCGAAATAACCAAACACTTTACTTTAGGTTGGCTGGAAAAACCAATCTAGAGGTTGGTTGGATTAAACCAACTCTTGGTACTCTTTAGCCGAAGTAAGGATATCGGCTAAAGAGTGGTTGGCTCGATTAAACCAACACTTGGTACTCTTTAGCCGAAGTAAGGACATCGGCTAAAGAGTGGTTGGCTGGATTAAACCAACTCTTGGTACTCTTCAGCCGAAGTAAGGACATCGGCTAAAGAGTGGTTGGTTGGATTAAACCAACTCCTGGTACTCTTTAGCCGAAGTAACGATATCGGCTAAAGAGTGGTTGGCTGGATTAAACCAACTCTTGGTACTCTTTAGCCGAAGTAAGGACATCGGCTAAAGAGTGGTTGGCTGGATTAAACCAACACTTGGTACTCTTTAGCCCAATTCTTACTCTAGAATACACAGAGCTTATTGTCTATTGTCTAGTTGCTGACTTAGGCATCGGAGGGGTTTCCGGCACACACCCGCCGGCTAGCTCACATTTGTGTTTTCAGGTGGCAAAGCAACGTTGTTTGGAGGAGTGCAAACTTGATCAACAGGATCATACGAGAAGGTTTATTTCTTTCCCGTACAGAGGGTATAACGGTCATTACATTTAACTTGAAAAGGCCATCAGACATGTAACATTTTCCTACATACATCACATTCTTAGTAAGTACAAATTTATCACTCTCAAATACTAGCCTAAACCCATTCTTACTCAACAAAGATCCGGAAACAAGATGTTGCAAATATCCGGTACATGCAACACATTGTTGAGAGTGAGTTCCTTTCCAGATGTCATCTTGAGTACAATCTTTCCTTGTCCTTCAACTTTGGAAGTTGAGGAGTTGCCCATAAAAAGTTGTTCACCATTGTCCACTGAAGAATAAGATGTGAACATCTTTTTGTCGGCACAAATATGGCGAGTAGCACCAGTGTCCACCCACCATTCTTTAGGATTTTCGACAAGATTTGCCTCGGAAACAACTGCAGAAAAATTGATATCATCTATACCATTGGAAATATTATCCACTTCAGTCATGTCGGCTTGAGCAGGCTTCTTGCTTGTTCTTCTTTTGCTTTTGCCTTTGCTACGGCAATCTCTTGCCCGATGTCCCTCTTTGTCACAGATGTAACATTTGCCATTAAACTTGTACTTTTTATTATCCCCCCCTTTAGAGCCTTGTGATGAACTTTCTCAAGAAGACTTTTGTTTCTTGGTTTTGGAAGCATGTTCCACCACATTTGCCTTCGACTCCATAGGATGCTTACCAGCCCGCTTTTCATAATTGCAGTTGTCCTCCTCAATCCTTAAACGGACAATTAATTCGTCCATAGAAATTTCTTTGCGCTTGTGTTTGAGGTAGTTCTTGAATTCCTTCCAGCCTTTTGGTAATTTTTCAATTAAGGCTGCAACTTGGAAGGATTCACTGAGTAACATGCCTTCTGCGTGAATGTCATGCAGAATGAGTTGGAAATCTTGAGCTTGGTTATTCACAGTTTTTGAATCAATCATTACAAAATCCAAGAATCTGCCAACCACAAATTTCTTTGAGCCGGCATCTTCCGTTTTGTACTTTTTCGCCAACGATTCCCAAAGTTCCTTTGTTGTCTTGATTGGACTGTAGACGTTGTATAATGTGTTGTCAAGTCCGTTCAAGATGTAGTTCCGGCAAAGGAAATCGGCATGTTTCCAAGCATCAACCGCAGCAACCACTTGTCGGTCGGTTTCATCCTCTTTCAAGATAGGAGCATCTTCACGGAGGAAATGAACCAGGTTTAGAGTTGTAAGATAGAACAACATTTTTTGTTGCCATCTTTTAAAGTTAGTTCTTGAGAACTTCTCTGGCTTCTCTCCATGATTTATTGGTACTGTCATCACAGGAGAGGGGGTTGGTGCAATTGCAGCCACCACAGTAGTACTTGTTTGGGCATTTGTTTCAGTAGCCATCAATTCTAATATATAAAACAAAATTATAATTAGAATTTACACTACACAGAAAATTAAACCAAATTCACAGAATTAAATTCTGTAAAAAACTTTTATTTTTTCAATTAATTTGGAAATAAAATAAAATTTTATTTAACCAAAATAATTCCACATAAGAAATTAAATTCTGTAAAATAAAAGAAATAAAACTATAACTTTTATTTTTTCAATTAATTTGGAAATAAAATAAAATTTTATTTAACCAAAATAATTCCACATAAGAAATTAAATTCTGTAAAATAAAAGAAATAAAACTATAACTTTTATTTTTTCAATTAATTTGGAAATAAAATTAAATTTTATTTAACCAAATTAATTCCACACAAGAAATTAATTTCAGTAACACTTCAATAATAAAATACTGAAAACAGAATTTTAATTAATGAAAACTCAGAAAATAATTTCTAAAACCCAAAATTAATTTCTGAAAAAATTCCACAAAAATATATTCTGAATTGTTAATGACACCAGTATCGTACTACTAGTTGTTGTCAAAGAAAAGAGACAGCATATTATTACTATCTGTCAAATAGCATATAATCACTATTTGTTTTTCCAACCAAAATATTATTTTGTAAATCCCCAGAAAATAATTTTCTTCCGAAATTATTTACGAAGAATGAACAAGGGAAACAAACGAAAAATTCTGTAAATAGAATAATTCGACTCTGTCTTAAGATTGCTGGAACAATCTTCTGTGTAAATAAAATAACTTGAAATAAATTCAAACAAAATAAATAAATAACATACCAGATTTATTTATCGAACCGAATTAAAATTAAGACCAAGTCGAGTGTGTGACACTCTGTCCTTAAGACAGATTCGCCCCGCTACGGTATTTACGGTTGAGTGGCGTCTATCTCCCAGGATACAATGATCTTCACAAATTGTAGTAGTACACCAAACAATTTGTTTGGCGAACCAAACCTGTGTTCTAACTCTCTGAATATTTTTTCTAAATCTAATATATGAAGAAATATGTACTTAGAGCAAAATGGATAGCAATATCAGAATATATGGACTGAATTTTTTCTGGGGCTTTAACATTGCTGGAATATAGTATTTATAGGCAACAATAAATGACCCGAACAGGTGCAATAAGGAAATGAATAGGTGCAAAACTGTAGTGAACAGGTTCTGCCCGTATCACATTCAAATAATGTTGACCGAGGCAAATAGAAAACAAATTTGAAAAGATCCGTTGGTCAAACAACCTGTTTGGAATTCAAATTTATTTTGCCTTTATTAAATAAACTATTTTGAATATATTTATATATTAAACAAATTGAATAGTTTAATAAATAAAGTAAGAGGTACAAATTTTAGAAAACCACTTAGAAACCCAAAATTTGAATTTAGAATTAAATTAAATTCTCACAATAATTTTTTATTGAAAAAATTCAAAAGAATTTTTATCTAAAAAATTAATGTTAAATCCGAAAACGACGTCAACTTCCCATTCACTCATAAATGGTTTTGACGTTCCGTCTTCACCGTGTGACTTGCCACGCGGCAAGGAACACATCACCTCTTCGGACCCACGTGTGACTTGCCACGCGGCAAGGAACATATCACCTCTTCGGACCCACTCCAAAAGACGTTTGGGGCCCACTCAATTTTGAGCTAAAAAATATGCCTATATTAAACCAATTTTCCAACAGATGTGATGTGATGTGTGTGCCTATATATTTTTTTTTTTTTGCCATATCACTATAGCTCTCTTTAGAACTCCAAAATTAGAGTTATCTATCATTGTTATTTTGTTATAGTTGAGTAGATGTGTATGTGAGAAAAAGTAATTAAAAAAGAGAGAGGAGAGAGAAAAAGTAATTGATTGATGCGTAGGAGAGAAAATGCGATTTTGAAAAAAAAAATCAAAAAATTTAAACCAAACAAAATTTTGAAATTTTTCCCCAAAATTGTATATACAAACCAAACAAGTCCATTGTGTTTGTAGGGCTAAAATTGGATTCAAATCCAAGCCGATTGAAATCTGGATTTGAATTGCATTTCAAGGACATGTGTGGGTTGATCTGAATTCCAATTTTTCCATTCCATGCGAGTACATTTCACTTGGATCAGTAAATTTGGTTTAATTTCCTTTCGTTGAATTTCATGATCGGTTTTTGAATTGTTTGTTTGTTTGTAGAGCATTGATTATTAGATCTTGAAAATTGGCTCCTCAACTTTGATCACAGCGCCACATGAGTGGTCAGATGCAACAGAGCAATGCCGCGGCAGCTGCTCTGTATGATCACCCTGCCGGCGGTGGGTCCCTGCACAATGCAGGTCTCGGAAGCGATACCGCTGATGCCATCATCGCTCGCTGGCTCCAGTCCGCCGGGTTGCAGCATCTGGCTTCACCCTTGGCTTCCACCAGGATCAATCAGCGCCTCCTACCTAACCTTCTCATGCAGGTAATCATAACATTGCCTCAACATTTTATAATTCATTGCCATGCCCATTTGTTTTCTTCAATTTGAATTTTGTTGGAATTTGAATTTTATGACTGCTGGGTACTATACTTTATGATTGGCACTCCATAGTTCATTTTATTTTGATTAAGTAAGGCCTGTTTCACTATATTTGTGCCACACATTGTATGTTGAAAAAAAATGAAAGACTTGTATGCATTGATATTAGAGCATTTGTATTTTGATTGCACTGCATTCTCTCTGCTAATGTATTTATAGGATTCATTATGGTCAGTTAATGTGAATATGCGTATCTCTCATGGTTTCCTTTGGTCTTTCGTTTGTTTGTTTATTTAAATCAATGTTACATTTTGAAACAAATGTTTCAAAACTTGGTACACTTTCATTCAAAAGCCAGTAAATTTAGCGATCTAAAACTATCTGAAAAGTTTTACCTATATCTTTCTTAAAAGCTTCCTTAGAGTGAAAAAATAATAATAAAAATAAAAAATTAAATATAATAAACTAAAATCTAAAGTGAATGGATCCGAGAAAGATGAGATTCAAAAACATGGGTATGAAAGTTTATATAACAAATTTTTTTATAAATTAAAAGATTAACCAGACAAAAAGATAAACTATGGAGTTTTGTCAAACAACCAAGCAAGCTCTATTAGTGTGAAACCAGACAAAAAGATTAAAACCATTTGTGGCTGTAGATTTTCACCTTCATATTATTTTATTTGTGATTGCAGTTTGTTATGCTCAATTTTATAGCAAAGGGAAGCTAAAGAAAGTATTTTGTGAAATGGGGTACATTACGTGATTAGTTGATGTGATGTATTATTTCTTTCAAAATACTTATGTGATAAAAAGTAGGGCCCGAGTTTAATGTGATCGAACATTTAGCATTTCGGGCCAAACATGAAGAGATTTCTCGAATCTTTTTTTGCCACATGAATATCAATAATGTCAGTGGCTCTATGACATACTCATTACATAAATTATAATATTATCAAGATCACGAAATTCTGAACAAAGTTGTGACTTTACACAAAAATTATAGAATCGTTCTAGTGTGACCTTTGTGGCAAGAAAGTATTTTGTGTATCGGATACCTTGGGATCAAGGTTTTAAAAAGTGGCCGCAACCGTTTCGTAATGCCGTTACGTAACGGTTTTGGCGGTTACCGCCACCCGTTACGGCCGCTTTTGCAGTGTGATTGAGATTCACAAGTGTGTCGGCCGTAACGGCCTGTTACGCACCGTTACGTAACGGTTCCAAACTGTTTCTTTCGAAAAAACACACAAAAAAAAGCTGAAAATGGGGGAAGAGGGATAGAGAGAAGAGGGAAGATAAAGAGAGAAAATGGAAGAGCAAGAGATAGAGAGAGAAGAGGGAAGATGAAGAACATGTTATTGATTTGTTAAAACTATAAGACCCATGGTATTCTATTCAGCTACTATCACTAAACCATTTTGTTTGTGTGTCTATCTATATATTGTTTGAAAATAATAATAATAATAAGTGTGGTCATTATCTATTTGGCTTGGTTAAAATATGTATATATATATATATATATTTAGGCTCTTATTTATTCTCTTACTTTTGTCATTGTTTATCTTATATATAATAGTTAGTGATTGATTTTTTGTATAATATAAAGTCATTAATTATTAAAATAAAATGTAAAAAACTCAGTTTATAGTATTTAAAAAAATGAAATATATTGGATCATACTTAGAAATTTATAAAAATTGATCAATATTTATTTTTAACCCAATAAATATGATCATGGCAAAAAATATATGTATCGGTAAGTTTTTTTCAAATTGTGCAAAAAATAAAAAAATTCACGGTTCCGGTTACCGCAACCATTACACTACGTCCTTTACACCCCGCAACCGCAACCGCGTTACCGTCACCATTACGGCGACCGCAACCGCTTTTCAGAACCTTGCTTGGGATAGTGTACCTCTCTCTTGCATGCATGTGGGCTTTATCTATGCTTTATTTTGATAAATTGTAATCCACTTCAACAAAATCATTTTCTTCTTTACTCATTTACTCATTTAACCTAATAAAAATACTATGGATTAGAAATTTTGCTCCGAATCTTTACTTGAAAGTAAATGTGTGACGAACTCCACCTCCATCACCGCCGTCGACAGCTCTTCCCTACCGCTGCATCTCCTCCCTCGGCTGCCATCTTCTCCAGCATCTTCTCTTGCCTCTTGAAGGAGAACAAGACTGTTGTTTTGGTCTTCCATTAGAACAAGTCTCAATAGAAGAGGATCGAGCACTAGGTGCCTCTGGTCTATCCTTAGAGGCTGAAATTGGTCTCTCAAGCATCGATGGCCTAGATTTCACTGTTGGAGAAGCACCACACAATGGCATTGGATTTTTCAATTTGGCTCCTGACTTTGTCACTGAAGAAGAGCGATTATGACAGGCCATGTCACCTTTCTCTCTTTTCTTTCTCTATCCCTCTATATTTCTTTTTATGTGTGTATCTTATATAATTTTGTTCTTATATGTTGTGAAGGTATATGATTATTTTTTAAACTGTGATGATCACTATACATAAAATTAAATTAATAATAATACAGATAATGATTAGTTGACTTGAACTTATATTTAAATATACCTTTACAATCTTATTAATTTTTAGTCTTACCATCAATAGAAATTAAGTTAGATTGTAATTTTTGTTAAGATTTTAATTCATTGGTGCCCCTTCTAAGTTAAAATCCTGACTCCGCTACTACTTGTGGAGCCCATCACTGGTCTTGTTTCAATGATCCGAACCGTTCATTTTGTAAGGCACTCAATGTGTATCATTTATATATAAAAAATTAGTCATAACTCTTTTATCTTTATCGCATTTCTCTAAGAAAGTGGACGGTAAATATATTTATGAAAATAGATCATTTATTTTTTTAGAGACAAATATGACTAAATAAAAATGTTACAATTGACAAAACATTTACAATTGGATTCAAAAAAGCATATGTCTGGGCAATTTAGCAAAGAAAAAACTACTCAAATAAATAACAGAATTAGTATAGATACAAATCAAACTAAAGATACTAAGCATGACATACATTTTATTTTATTCACCAAAAACATGGGTATGAAAGTTTTGTGCTGAGTTATTTGGGTTCAACTAATTCGTCTTTATGGGTCTCAAGGCCTCCATATATTTCAAGTAGGCATTTAAAATAGATGCTCTAGGAAGATGCATAGCAATTTGTTTGGGAGAAAGTTTTGGAATCTCATTTTTTTCTTTCTTTTGTGGACTTAGAGCATCTCCAACAGTTATTACTATATTGTCATTGTTATTACTATAATTTGACAATGAATAGTGCTATTTTGCCAATTTATAGCAATGATGCTCCAATGATCATTTGCTATTTTGGCAAATCTCAACCAACTTTCCCTCCAAGTTTGTAGGTGGTATTTGGATATAGGTTTTTTGTGATTTTATTTTTGTTTATTTTTTGTCTTTTGTGACTTTTTTTTAACTGTTTCTAAAAAAAAATTATATATTTATATTATTCCCGACTAGACAAATATAAAAAATAAAAAAAAATTGAAAAATTGGAAAAAAAAATTAAATATAATTCACCCCACCAAAAAACATATCACTACACATTTAATAAATTTTTTTAACTACCGATTACATTAAAAAATAAATGACATTGCAAATAAAGACTACCGATTACATTTAAAAATAAATGACATTGCAAAAAAATACATTATCCCGTAATTATTCATCATGAGGCATGGGGAAATAGTAATTTGGGCTACTGACATTTGAGGACCACTTGGCGAAAATCTCATTTTTTCGCATTGTGTAATATGCTTTCCCCTGAGGGTCCAAATGAGAAATGTCCGTAGTCATTATCTTATGTTCTTGTTTTCTGATCTCAAGTTCTTTTATCTCTTGTAGTGCTTGAATCCTTTTTTCTTCTCTTTCATCTTTTTTCTTTTCCTTTTCAACAAGGTGTTGGTTAAATGTCTCCAATTGTATACTCATTTTTTGGACTTCAGCTTCAACGACTTGATTTCTCCGAAATAATTCTTTTGCAGCTTTCCTACCCATAGGCCTTTTACCCTTTGCAGTGACACTGCCCTCACCAATAGTTGGATTATTACCAATACTTGGACTGGTGTCATCTTCAAGATAAATATGGTTATCCACAGGGGAATCGGGGGCTGAATCAGGGGAAAACGGTGTATGTATTCTTGACTTTACCATGTTCATAGGAGTTACATCTTGCCACTTGATATTTTTTTGCAAGATTGGCCAACAATGTTTAAAAACAAAATGTTTGTTTTCATCTTGATAGTATAATAGTTTTGCTTGAAGCATCTATATGGCAATAAAATATTAAATTAATTAATTAGTTAATTTTTATAAAAAATAAAATTAAAAAAAAAACTAACATAATAAATGAAAATGAAATCTTACTATATCAACTTGTGACGCCCCACTTGGATGTAGATTTTTGACTTGCGCTAGACACCCACGAAATTTGTTACAACATTTCATGATTACACCCCATCGAGATGAGATAGACACTTGTGTTCTTGACTGATCATTCTGCAGCGAGCAATGATTTTCAAAAATTCTTCCCCAAAAATAAGCATGCGATTGCGAATTTCCAACAATTGGGTCTTCAGTAATGTGACACCAAGCTCTACAAATTGACACATCTTCCTGAGTAGTAAATGATTTTCCTCTCTTTGTTTTTAATGAACTTTCCATACTGATTGTGTGAAAGATAAAAGAGAAAAATATAATTAAAAGAAAAATTGTTGTTGTTGATGGGTCGTTGAACACACTAAAATTAAACACAAAACTACACCAAATTCTTTTAGAATAATGGCAAGTCCAAGTATCGATCCACAGGGACAATTGTGAAATTAAACTAATTTAATTGTTAAATTCCTAAATTAATCTTGATGAAAAGATTGATTGTTCATAACCTAATTTAATAACATATAAATTAAACTAAGTAATTAAATTATCAATTATAAATAAAATTGGATTTACTGATTTAGGAAAAAATCTAGGGTAAAGAGTCCACCATTACTCATGTAAATAGGGTTTCCAATTGAAATCAATTATATTATGGTTCGAACGGGATAATGCTCTATAACTACAAGTTCAAAGCATTTAACAAGAAAATCATCACGTTCAACGTACGAGCACGAACCATCTCAAATAGTACGAATCGTTCACTCTAAATTAGGGTAGTGACATGACTCGTTTCTTGTAGTATGGTTCGTCTCATACCTTGAATGTGAAAGAATAGAAAACTCTTGTATGGAAAACATTCAACAATCACAAAAAGCCAAATATTTGAAGAAATAACGAAAAATATATATATGAAACTTCTAAAACACCATACAATTATTCAAACCTTTACATAATTGAAAATCAAAAGGAAAAACCTAATTGCATGGCTAGGATTTCATCAAAACCCTAGAAAAGAAGACTAGCCACTTATGGAGGAGTGGGAAGAGGAAGAAGATGAGGAAAAAGACCCCATGGAAGTGTTCTTCATGCTTTTTGGAGAAAATCACCCATTGAAACCCTAGCCTCTCTTTCCTTCCAAAAATAATTTTTAGAGCCCTAATCTAGTCCTTTTTTTGCTTATTTATACTTCTGATGTCCTGCAAATAGGTTTAAAACATCGGGCCCGTTTTCCCAGAAAAGTCAACGCATGTGCGGGAAAGTCAACGCACGTGCGGGAATCTGTTTTCTCTCCAAATTCTGTCTTTTTGCCCATTTTATGCTCCGACTATGTACAACCTAATTGACATTAAACACACATAAAATGTACAGTTTGACAAGCAAGTAAGGTTAAGAGATCCTAATTAAGGGCCTCAATGCTGCACAATTCGGCCTTAATCACATCCCCCAACTTACAACTTGCTAGTCCTCAAGCAAGTAATAAAAATTAAATTAAATTAAACAAAATCTATCTATTTCCTCTTTCATGAGAAAACGGTTGCATGTAGCATATGCAACAAGCCTTTAAACCACAAAGTTCCCCCAAGTGGACGAGTAAAGTCTCGTGAGGGTTTTCAGAAATTATACCCACAAACATTAACATATTCATATATGCCCAACAACAATTAACCTCGCTACTCCACCTAACAATCAACTTATGTGCCACTACAGTGTGATATTGAGACAAAAGGAGTCATTAAAGGCACAGTGGACAAGCATGAAGGAACCTATTGAGTCAAAACCACAATTCAATTAATACAAAAGTAAAGTCCCATGTACTTGTGCATGCTAGTAGACAAATCATCAGTACCCTCGGTGTAAAGTGCAATCTCCATATTAGTTAATTGTCTACTATAATAGCCCAGTGTAACTCATAATAACACCAACATATACAGAAAAACTAAACTATTGCAGCCAAGATTCTCAAAAGTTTTCTCTTTTATTATTATTATTATTTAGATGACTGTGCAATGTCCTGATCCATTAAGCTTTCTAATCAACCCATGTAACAAGCATTGGGCCAATGACTCCCAAACCAGACGGTTTTAGGGCACTAGGTGTGAAGACACCTCTACGGGCTTAATAACTCGAGTTAAAAAGGCTGCGAATCCAAACAAGTCATTCTCCTTATTTTTTCTTAATTGTGCAATGTCTAAGTCCCTTAAGCTTTCTAATTAACCCATGTAGCAAGTATTGGGCCAATGACTCCCAAATCAGAAGGTTTTAGGGCACTAGGTGTAGAGACACCCCTACGAGCTTAATAACTTGAGTTAAAAAGGCTACGAACCCAAACAAGTCAAGTTTTTTTTTTTTTAGTATTTTTTTTTTATTTTTTTTAAGAGAATCTCGGCTCCTCATTTATTCTTTTCTACAACCCTAGTCATTATCAATGATGTACACCAGGGATTATAATAAAGAGGTTACCACTATGATAGTGTGTTCATGTGAATTAAGGCATACTCATGACAAGTGTACTAATACCACAAACACAAACAACTCTCCTAGTGCAAACATCACATGCAAGTATCTACTCAATAAACCATTTTCATACAAGTCTACTATGCTCCCCAATTAACATATACACATATCATCACCCTACTAGCAACAAGTCACATCAAGTGAAGTAATGCAATCAAGTGAAATAAGTATAAGCATGAATTATGATCCAAATGGAAATGCACAAAAGAAAATATAACCCTCATCCCCCAACTTGAATATGACATTGTCCTCAATGGAAAAGTAAAGAGAAATGAGGGAATATTACCAGAAATTGTAGGTGCACATCCAGGTAGGCATAGAGTAACAGACACACACTCCACACACCTATTTTTGTTTTGTTGTTTTTTTTTTAAAAGAAGAAATAACTAAAAAGAAAAAAAATAAAAATAAAAATAAATAAAAATAAAAGAGACAAATATAGGTCGGTACGAGGGAGAATCCTGTGGCGGTGGTGGCGGAAAATGCTGGGAAAACAAGGCCTTCATCAAAGATCACGTCTTAAAGGCTTCATCCTAAACCCGCTGGCCGAGCTGATCAAAACGCTCCTGGCTCGACTCTCGATAGGTATAAAAGTCAGTTTGCAGTGATGCAACTGTCTGCTGAATGTCGAGCTGGCGAGCGTGTAGCTGGTCGAGGCCGCCTGAGAATATTCTCGATGCACTTGAAATTCTGTGCGCAACCCCATGAGACTCTGGTGGTGATCATGAAGTGTACTGTGGACCTGATCCATAGAGTGTTGAAGCTGTAAGTACTCCTCGCAAGTCACGTAGAATGGGTCCCCTTGGGGAGGCCTAGGGGGGGTAGGATGAGGTGGTTGGTCGGGGACGGAGTCTTGGGCCTCATCATCCGGGGCACCAACCTGCTGCGGAAAACAAGATATGCTATGCTGACATTCCCGCTGCCCGAAAGTCGGATAAGCTCGATCAATCTCCTCAGTCGAAGCAATGGGGAGGTCGTTCAGCTCGAAGACAAGTGTGAGCATTTTGGCAAATGGCAGGGGCCAAGTTAGGTTCTGCATAGGTTGAGGCCAAACTGCCTTTCGTAGAAATTTGCGCATATGCATCCAGATGATGTGCGCTAGCGGGATCTGATAGCCATGCTGATACCCATATAAGACCCAAACAAACTCCAAACGACGCTCAGTTTTATGCCCCAGTGGAAGGGCATTCTTATGTACCACGAAATTAATGAATAGCAATCAACCAGACAGCTGGCTTCGGCGCAAGCATGTATAACTCGCATCACCATGGGCTCCCAAAAAGTGCTCTCGGATGAGGCTATGTATTGGTTGTTGGTCTTTAACTGCCGGGAAGGACTGGTGTTCCGTCTTGGAAAAGAACCCTAACACATTGGCAATCACGGATTCGGTGACGCAAACGAGATGACCATCAATAATGGACAGCAGTCCATCCTCGGTGAGTGACTCATACAAGTTCTGGTAGAATAGTCGTACCAAACAAGGATAAGTAGGCGTTGTAACTGTGCAAAGGCCTAATTGCTGCCAGAGTTGGAGCTGCTCAACAGCCCAAGAAGTGGCCGGGTGATGCTGAAAATATGAAATGTTGAACTACGTGAGCTTGTGAAGCGGCCGTGAAGCCCACTCCGATTGTGGTAAGTCACCCGATGGTGGTGGTGAGGATGGTGGTGGTGGTGGCGCCGAGGAGGTGAAACCTCTGGCCTTTTTGGAGGCCCGATTGGATAGCCGTCTACTCATATCCTGCACACACCAAAAGCAAATAGACGCAGACCCGTGGAACCAATCATGAGAATAAAGCAAAATATGAAAGCACAAGTTTGCCCACCAATTTTTATTTTTTTTTTTGAATTAAACTAGAATAATAGAATATATCTAAACAACTAAATAGATGGAAAATATAATGAATTAGAAAAACTAGGTATTAGATTTTTTTATATTTTTTATTTATTTTATATATATATATATATCTATAAAAACTAAAAGAAATAAATAAATGAATAAAAATGACATTAAATGAAATTAAGTACTGAATAACAGTACAATTTTATTGAAGTAACTAATGACTAAATAATTAAACTAACAGAACTAAACTATTTAAATAACCTAAACTATCAAGTAAAGAATGAAGTAAGAAAATAAAATAACAGAAAAATAAGATAAACTAAACTACAAAACAAAATAAACTAAACTATAAAATAAAATAAACTAAACTAAACTATAAAATAAACTAAACTATAGAATAAAATAAAATAAACTAAACTTCTTTTTTTTTAATGCAAAGGTACCGCACGTGCGTCGGATTGGGCCGCACGTGCGGCTGTCATCTTCTTGCTACGCAGAATTTTTATTATTTTTTTTGTGAAGTATGAACCATAGATCAACAACAAACAAAACAAAACAAAAACCCTACAAATTTATTCCTACACCCACAAATCTACACAAAAAGGAAAAGTTACCTTAAAAGAGTGGAAAAAGAGGGAGAAAGAAGGATGATTCGCCGGAAAAAATGGTGGTCGCCGGAGATTCGACGGATGGAGAGGAAATACTGATACTGGCGGTAAGATGGTGGTGAGGAAGAAGGAAGGAGGATTGAGAGTGAAGAAGAATGAAGAAGAAGATGTGATGGTGGGGGTGGACAAGTTTGTGGGTTGTGGGGTTGAGAGAGAGAGAGAGATATAGATAGAGATAGATGAGAGGTAGAGAGAGAGACAAAATCTGTGAGTGATTGTGAGAGAAGTGGGTTTGGTTTTGATAATAATATATTTTTTTTTAAAAAAATGAAAATAAAATAAAATAAATAGAATAAAATCAATAAAATAAGTTGAACAAAGAAAACAGATTTTTATTTTTTTATTTATTATTATTTGTATATGTAAATAAAATAAGGAAAAAAAAAAGTAAATAAAGAAATAAAATTTGTACAATTATATATATTTTTTATTTTTTTAATTTGATTTAATTATTTTTTTGGCATAAGTAAATAAATTAAAAAAAAATTATACTAATAAGTGAACAAAACAAAATCAGCAAGGGTTTTTTTTTTTTTTTTTTAATTGATCGTCGTCACGCACGTGCGAGATTTCTCCACGCACGTGCGGACGTGCCCCGCACCAAGGCCACGCACCTGCATATAAAGCAGTGTGCGGAATGGAGATTCACAAAATTTCTCACATGTGCGGGGAACAGGCCGCACATGTGGCGATTTCCTCTCTTGCTCTTTTTTTTTTTAAAAAAGAACGACGTTCCGCACGTGCGGGGCCCAGGCCGCACGTGCGGTGTGCAAACCACACTCTTCCCCGCACCTGCATTTAAAGCAGTGTGCACCAGTTGGGAGGATGAGATTTTGCCGCACGTGCGGTGGGTTTTCCTGCACGTGCGGGATTTTATGTTATTTATTTATTTATTTTCAGAGACCAAAATCAACACTTACCAAAAACAACATTTTTTTTTTTTAGTATAACTATATGTATATATATTTTTAAAAAATTAAAGACAAGAAATTAAAAACCGAGTAGAACCCAAAGCGTGCTAAACCATTTCTACCTTCATTTGACATCCGAAATAAATATAGCACTTTAGAAAATATCTGATTGCCTAACAAGGATATAATCTTCACATGAAAAACACGGGTACTACTTTTCTCCCTAATTGTGTGTGTAAGTTTCCCTATTCTCCAACAAGGTGACAGACTAGGTTGATTCGGTATCCAGAATCGAGGCGCATAAAGCTAGCTCGACCTATGGGGCTGCCATACAGAGTTCAAGCAAGGGTGGTTTTGAAGCAATCTCCACACCCCTGGGTATTTAAACCAGACTCTAGTCTCAGAAATTCCAAACTTTTGTGTTCTAGGCTTTGCCATTCAAACTCTAGTTTCTACCGTCTCAGTTGGTCTTCTAGGAACTCACTACAAACACGGTTAGGTGGCTATACCAGACCGTCAGATGCCATTCGGGCATGGCTAACACCAAAGGAATTACACCTTTAGAGGATTTAAAGTCTTCTAGACACAAATAAAGCACAACAAGAACAAAGAAAAATAGAATAGAATAGAATAACAGGGAAAGAAAAAAAAAACAAGAAATCAATCTATCAATCATACTAAAAAGGGTCCATCAAAGCAATGGACTCAATCATTTCCCCATTCCCAATCCCCTCTATATATGGCTTCAGTCTTTGGCCATTCACTTTGAAAATGTGGCCAGTCTTTGGATCTTGCACCTCAATGGCACCATGAATAAATGCCTCAACAACCACAAAGGGACCATCCCATCTTGATCTAAGCTTACCTGGAAAGAGTCTCAATTTTGAGTTAAAAAGCCACACTTTTTGGCCGGGTTCAAAGGATTTTCTATTAATGTGCTTGTCATGGAATTATTTAGTCCGAGCTTTAAAAATTCTCGAACTCTCATAAGCATCATTCCAGATTTCCTCCAACTCATTGAGTTGCAATTTCCAGTTGAGCCCAGCCGCAGCTATATCGAAGTTAAACTTCTTTATGGCCCACAATGCTCGGTGCTCAATTTCAACTGGGAGATGGAAAGCTTTGCCAAACACCACCCTATATGGTGACATCCCAATGGGTGTCTTATAAGTAGTGCTATATTAAGCTTGTACAAGTTTGGTTCCTTAGCCATCATGCATGGAAAATGCTTGGTTGATAGTTTGAGGGCCAAAAGTTACACTCCTTTGAGCCTGTGTAATGATAAGGAGAGTAACAGTACACACAAACCTTGAGAATACACTGATTTGCCTCTGTTTGCTCTCTGTTACAGCAAAAAAAGAAGTTCAGGAAAGGGGTGGCTGACCGGCCACCAGTAGCAGCCAACCGGCCACCAATGGTAGCCGTCGGCTACCATTGGTAGCCGACTGGCCATCAATGAAGAAGGTCACTCTATGTGCTCCTGAAGAGGATCAGAGGTGTTCTGGAAGTTGGCACAATTTTCAGTGGTCAAATGTGTGCAAATAGAGGCTGCAATGGCAAGGCGGTGGATTTTCGGGAGGAAACCAACCAAGCATGCATGCGTCCCTCACCCTCAAGGCCATTTAATTGCTCTAGTTAGCTTAGAATAGCTAGTTAATTCTAGTGTTGTACTTAATTAGTTAGTGTAACTAATTATTCAATTTCGATTTGTAATATTTAATTAGCTTAGAATTAGTTAGTTAATTTGAATCAATTGTTGTAATAATTAGCTTAGAATAGTTAATTCAATTGTGCTGTAATAATTAGCGTAGCTAGTTAGCTTAGCATATTCATCCGGACCCTCATTCGCAAGAACATAATGTTGTAATAAGTGTGCGTGCGTGCGTGTGTGTATGTCTTCCAACCCCACGTCTTTCTCCCTTTTATTTAATCGCTTTTGATGGTTAGATTAGGGACATTTTCAATTAGCATACTTTATGTTTGCATGCTTGCATCCATTCATTTGTCTTATATGCACCGAGGCTCGACGCATCATTCAAACTGCATTGCAATTTCAAATACTTTTTTGAATACGCGTTAAATCGCATGTTATCAAATCGATCCATATGCCATATTAGTAGTCGAGCCTATTAATTGCATATTGCTTATGTTGCATTAGGCATCTTGCATAGTTAGGATCATGCATTTTTCTAACTAGTTCTTGTTTTGGCTTGGGGTACTCGGTGAGTTGTTATGCTTTAGCATACTTGCATGAGTGTGATTGTCATACTACCATATCTCGTATGCTTGCCATGAGGCTATGTGCTTACTTGCTAAACTACATAAATGCCTGTGGATGAAGGCTTGTTGTTTGAATTAGACCGATTCAACGAATGTTTGTTTTAAGCCTACTTTGTTGAGTGGCAAATCATGTTTTAAGCCCACTATGCTTGGTGACAAAACCCGCATCTTTAAGCCCACTTGAGGGTGGAAAATTCAAATCATTTTCGCAAACAAACATGAGTTGAGTTGTTCTACTTCTTGCAATTTTATTCTACGCTTGCTTGTGCGCGTCACATAGTAAAGTTAGCTAATAATCAACAAGAACGCATAATGTTTATAAAAGAACATATCATGATTAGTAGAGGTCGATCTTTTGATCGGGCGAGTGAGGGTGCTCATTTCAGGACCTTCCTCTCTCGTACCCAAGTTCCTGAGCCGAGGCAACTTTGGTGATGACGGACACGTGGCCTTTGACCCGAGTCAGGGTTTTCTAAATTTCTTCAAAACAAAATATTTAGGTGGCAACTCTGTAACTGGCAAAGCAGTCCAATTTTGGCATTATTTGATTTAAAATCAATTTTCCAAAAAGGTTTGCCAGATTTGCCACCATGCCAACAATCATAAAAAATCCACACCCGTGGTGCCCACAAACCTCAATTATTCTGAAGAGGGAGAGATAGTGTGTTTGTTAGGTGTCTCCTCTCCACCCACTCTCACCTGCCCTCCTCTTTTTTCAATTTCCTCCACCACTTTTCAAACTCACTTCACTGAATTATTTTCCACACAAAACTTATCATCACAATGTCCACTCTGTTCCCCTTTGAATCCAGCAAAAACAAAATCATTTTCCATCCCAAAACCCATTATCCTCATCTGACCCTCTCTTTTTCTTTTCTTTATTTTCTTTTTCATTTTTTATTTTTTTGTTTGTTTTTTTATTATTTTATATAAAAAACACCTAAAAATGTGTACACACACATAAAATTAGATAAAAATTATAAAATACTACAAATTGATAAAATATTAGTGATATAAAATAATTTGACCAAAATAGGTGAGGTTTGGGATTAAAGCTTCAATTTGATTTTTTTTGGCTGAGAAATTTATAAAATGACATATTCTAATTTTTATCAGCGGGTGGTCAAAAGAAAGTGCCCAAGTCTTAGGGCCGGTCAAAATTGGGTGTCTACAGCTGCTAACTCTGATCCGATGCTTAATCACCTACGTATATTTAGTAAACAGTTAGCTAGGGCCCAGTGAATAACAAATGTTTAAAGAGATTAAGAATGATGTCCTTCAATCTTTGAAACAATCGATTAGCATTAAAACATTTTCAATCAATATCATTTGTCGATCTATCATTTGATTCAATCATTCAATCAATCAATAATTATACAAGTCATACGTGGTACATCCAATAGCAACGATACACTTGGTCTTAAAAGACTGAACAATCAATTGATGGCTATCATACAATAACAATAGTTCCAATATTTGGAACTGATAGAGATCTCTGTAACAATAGCGATAACAATATCAATAATAATAACAATACGCTATGGATACCATGAATACAATTCAAAAGAGGATCATCATTTAATCGATAAAAGGTATCATTTCAGAAAATAATATAATTTGTCAATCAAGAAATAAATATGATTGAACATATCTTTACAATAGTGTTGCTCACAGTGGGCTCTTCTGTACACGTATTAACGGTTCGGCGTCCGACCTAAACGAATAAATTCAAGCACAACGATACAATCACATTCAATCCTTGGCCAATACCACTGATTCGATTGTTTACTTATTCAATTACCATTTGTCTTTATTCGTTCGGTTATAATATTTCATTTATGCACTCTAATGCACTTGTGAGATGCAAATGATCATGAAAACACTTTAAAACCATGCAAACGAAGGCCCGGGAGGGGGAAAAGTGAAGTGAAAATCAAACCGGGACTACCCTGTTGACCGCACGTGCGGTGGCTTGGCAGAATGCACCCCAGGGTTCATGAAGGTTGGCCGCTTGAGCAGGGGCCCATGCAGCTCCAAAGGTCTGGGTTGAAATGTTGGTCGAAAACTGCTCTGTAATTGGGACCTCCAGTTCTTAAAATTCCAACCTCAAACTATTCATTTTACTTCAATCTTCTTCTCACAACAACTTGGACTTCCAATCTCAATTTTTTTTATAACTCAACTTAATGCCAATTGTCCATGCAAAATTCATACTCTTGAAATTAAAGTGTAAAATCATCAATATATGCCTACATGAGTTCCAAATCCACATCTTTGAAGTTTCCCCTTCAATTTTGTAAAACCATGCAAGGAAAGACATGTAGAAACAACAATAAAACGATGCATGTCCATAATTTAACTTAAGTCTCTTCAAAGGAGTTATAAAAACATGATCCATGTTTTTCAACAATTCCAATTCCAAACTTTCTAAGGCAAGCTCAATGAAACTTGGAGGGTTCATGAAAATTATGCGAGAAAATATGTTTATAAACCAAGGTGTTATGAATTCATACCATGCATGTGAAATTTGGGAGTTAATTCACTCATTCCTTACATGCATGTAGGAAACCTTCAAGTACATGGACCAAACTTCAATCAACTCATATTTTCTTGGTTAATCTAGAATTTTTATGAGTTATGAGCATGATCCTACAACTTCATGAGATTAGAAAGAAGAATTCTTACCCAAGGTGAACAAATTGAGGAGGTAGATCTTCAATTTCTAGTTCCTCTCCTTTTTCTTTCTCTTATCTTCTTCTCTTAGTTGAGTTCACACTCTCAAGTCTCTCTCCCTCTCTCTCATTACGTGTAGAACACTAAGGCCAACAATTCTCCTTTTACTTCTTGACTTTTGAACTAGTTTAATACTACATAAACTTAAATTAATTTAGTTACTTAATTAATTAAAATCAAACTCAATTAAATTCAATTAATCTCTAACATTTATAACTTAAATCATTCTAATTTTTAATGTTCCCAATGTGAATTAGGCTCTAATTTTATATTCTATTATTTAATTTTAACTTGTTAAAATTAGTGAATCAGACAGGTTTAATTTTCGTTCTAACCTATATGTTCAAACAATATAATTCAATAAATCTCATAAAAATCAATAACAATTAATCACATAATTAACATGTAGGAACCTAATTAATAGTTCCAATTAAGGCTCAATTTAGTTACAGACAATTTCAGTAAACTGAATCAATTTTCAATTAAATATTCCAAATGGCTCTAAAAATTCCCATAAGCCCATCCATGTATTCAATTTCAATTTGTGCACCCAATAAGATTGTCGATTTCAGTTTCAAAGTTGTAGCCTTAACATATAATTTTTTTTCCAATTCAGACAGATATCCACAAATTAAATTACTTGGCACTTAGTTCGATTAGAATTAACACATAATTAATTAATTAACATCACAATTAGCAAGTCTAGGTCATCACAGCCTTTCCCTAGTGACATGGATAAATAGTGGTGTAATTTCTAACTGCAAGGAAGTTGAGAATTCATTTGCTTTGTGACTTGCCCTAGACTTGGGCACAATATCCACTTTTCTAGTCTAAATTAGAGGAACTTGTGCAAGAGATGTTCAAGCTAGCTGAAGAGCTTTCTCTGTGGACATCTTTGTCATCTTTGCTCATATATATATGCAAGGCAAATTGACGACCTTGGTAGAGATATGAATCCAATAGAATGGTCAGTCTTTAACCTCTTTGTAAAATAATTATTTCCTTACAATAATAAACAATGACTCCACTTGTAATGTATTTCTTATAATTTATATATATATATATATTTGGTGAAAAAGACGTGTGAGTAGACATTATGAATGAATGATCATTGGAGCCAAACAGAACATGTTGTATATTGTTTCCTCTCTCAAGAAGAGGTCAGATTGGACATCGTGGCCAAGGACGGACCTGTGGAGAGACCATGAGAGGCCATGGCCCCCCCGCCTGTCTGGAGAGTGCCACTGCTATGGTTAGTTGTTTGAAAGTTAAATACAATTTTTATTAAATGTGGCCCCTCTGCTTTGAATAGATATGGTCCTATCTTTTTTTGATTGCCCACGTCATTCTATTAACAAGGAAACAATTGTGTATTTGAAAATTTTATTTATTTGTTTCTTACCAGATTCATAATATAATTTATACTGAGCCTATTTTTAGGTTGTATTTGGTTTATAAATTTGAAAAGAAAAAGAGAAAATTTGTGTACAATGTAAGTAAAATATAATTATATTTCATTTATTTATCTTTTTTTTTTTATTTCTCTTTCCAAATCAATGAACCAAAACATAAGGATATAAAAAGAGAAATGTTATTTCACACTATGTTGATGCATATGTAAATTATTACGTGAAAAATTAGATAACTCATATTACACATACGAAAATGAGAAATTCTCAAATAAGTGCATATTGTGCATTACGATTTGGAATTACCAAAAGGAAGATTACTAGCCTCATTTAAATGACAAATTTTTCAACGGCTTGACATCTCACAAATAAATTTGAGTCATTCTTTCCATGACATTGCCTATTATGACCATGAATATTATTGTTATACAAAAAATGTAGAGCAAATTTTATTAGAATAAAAAAAAAAGACTAAATAAAAAATTTAAAGTGAAGAGAGTTGATTAGAGACAAGTTTTATCTTCAAAACTTCACGGATCATAAGAAAATACAATTGAGAACTAAAGGGATTACAAAAATTTTCCATCAATGGTTGAGAGGGACTAAAAAATGAAACAATCTATCCACTTGTTTGCAAAGTATTGCATTTATGTTTACTCTTTCAGTTACTACTATAATTATGAAGAAAATTGTTAAAATCACGTGTTGTAACAAAATGGATGATGATTTTTTTAACAAATTGTATTCTTTTGTTCAAATAGAAACTTATATTATTTTTTAGGTATTAATTTAGTATTAAATATTAATTTATTTTTCATTCTTTAATTGAAATAGAATTGTTTATATCAATTGATATAAAATTTAAAAAAATATATATATTTTGGTCCCCCCGAAAAAGAAATCCTGGTTCCATCCCTGATTGTGGCCATCATTGTGGAGATTTGGATGGAACAAAAGGTTTTGAGTTAACAAGTTGTAGGTTCTACCTTGGTAAGTGGTTGTGAGTCACATTACTTGTACAATGTAATTTCTTCGTGATTAGTGGATTGTTTGGCTTGTGCCATGATTTTCTCCCCAAATAAGGATTTAAACTTAAATCCTTGCATCTGTTGTGGTGTTTAATATTTTTACGTTACATCTTGACATGCATATTCAGAATATATATATATATATATATATATTTGGCTGCATAATTTGTTTATGTTGTCGCGTATGTTTTGATATTTGCCAATAATCCTCTTTTTGTCAATGGATTTTTTTTCAATTGAATGGTGCCAATGCCATAGCTAGAGTTTCTCAGTTGATGTATTTCTATGAAGCAAAGTGGTATTGTAGAGATTAGCATATCCACCACCTTCATATAGTACCTCTGCCTCTATCGCCATATCGACCAAACCCATTACAACCAAAGCCAACATGACTTCTCGTTGCCATTCTCTCTTTGAATCTAGCTGGCCTACCTAAAAAGGTGTCCTATCGCTACCTTGTCATGTGTAACGCTCCAACTTTTATTACTCGGATATACTTATCACTTTCCTTATTAAGGTTCTTTTATGACATAATATAAAGCAAAGACAATATAAAACAATTAATGAATTATATTTTCTCTCATAAATGACGTAATAAAATGTTCAATACCATTAATTTCAATACATGCCCTTAGGCTTACATAAAGGGTTACAGGATAAAATAATTGTAATAATTAGAAATACATTCTTGTTACATTATAAGTGCATTCAGCCGACAATAAATCAAAACAAAATAATTCCTTGATCTTGGATGATGCATTCGACTCTGCACCTAAAAAATTATTTAACAACAGGGATGAACAAGAACAAACCCACCATCTCACAATTACCAAGCCTAACATTCATCAATTAGGATAACAAATTATAAATCTAATTCTTTATAGAACTATCTCAACTACACACTTTGATCCTCTATCACAATCCCATTTATACACAAAATTCTACGCAATTACACATGCAAAACTACAAATGCTATCACATTTCACAACCCGGCTTTGTCAAGCCATTCTAACACAGTTTACCGGGCACTAACTGCAAGGAAACTGGAACCTATCTCAAAGTGCCACGTTTTATCGGTGGCTAACCGGAAGGAAAGTGGAACCTCCATATAACCTAATAGTCCACACGTTTTACCGTGTGAAAACTGGAAGGAAAGTGGAACCTATGTCAATGCGCCATGCTTTATTGGTCACAAGCCAGAAGAAAACAAACCCTTCGTATCATTTAATATCACATGATTTTTACTGGGTGCAAACCAGAAGGAAATTGATACCTATACAAAGCATCATGCTTTACCAAGTACTAACTGGAAGGAAAGCGAAACCTCCATATAGCGCTTTCATTATTCATATCATGTTCCCACTTCATTCAAACTAACAAGTAATCAACAACACATCATAATATGCTCAAGTCATTCCACAACAAACAATACCACTCTGGAAGTGTTAATTAAGATAACCATCACATCAACCAATATAACTCCTTTAGTTAAGTTTCAAAATTATCCGAGTTCCCATGTAACTCACGTTCACATCCACTTTTCATTTTACATATCTCTTCTATTTCACTTTTTAATTCACAATCATCAGTATAGTTCATAATTTCTTAGAACATTATCAAATCATTTAAATTTAGTGTTTTTGGATTTAATCACCATGAACATCTCCCTTCATATGTTTCATTAATTTAAAAAACTAACCATTGTAGTATAAACACATTTCATAAAAATCTTTCCTATTTACAACATTTAAAGTAATTCCAGAATCACGAAATTTATCAACTCGTCTTATCTCTCAAGATTTTCAACAATTAGAAATTAGGGCTTTTATATCAAACTTCTTAAACATGATCCAACAACTAAAAACCATCCACAATACACAACAAATTGAATTTCAAAAACCCTAAGCTTCTCTTAGATGCATTTCAAAATCCTTTCAAAATTTGATTTTTATGCGATAAAAAAATACCATCCTTCTATCTATAGAGAGATATTGAAAAGAAACAAGGAAATTCTTACCTCTTGAAGTGAATAGGAGAATCCAAAAAACTCAACTGCGACGAAACCACAAACTTCTTGGCTCAAAAGAAAACTATCGACGAGATCTTAATCTATCTCAAAGGACCAAGGAGAGAGGGATGACCCAAAGTGAGTAGATCTAGAAATTTATGTGAAAAGGCTAGAGTTTAGAGAGAGAACATGGTAGCCACGGTGTAGAGGGAAGAAAAGAGAGAGAAAGAAAAAGAGAAAGTGAGAAAAGAGAGAGTGTGGTCTATTTATAGCACAAGAACCATAATGGGTTATTAGCCCTAAATTTAAATAAAGTATACATCAAAAATCCCGAAAAGAGGGGCCCAAAAATGCAACAACCTCTCTTTGTTTTACTATCAAAGTGCAACACCTCAAAGAGGTGGTGTCGACACTCCACAGTAGAGTTGCAAATAGGTGGGTTTGAAACAGGTGACTGTCGACACCAAAAGACCAGATGTCGACACCTCGAAGCAGTGCCGGAACAAGAACACATTAGACCAAGTGGTGTCGATACCAGAGAGCAGAAACCTTTGGAGAAAATGAAGGAAAAGTAAGTGTCGACCCTAGGATGTCCAATGTCGACACCCATATCAACATTTTGAGGTTCCAAAGCACTATTCTGACAAAACTAAGTGAAAATGAACATCCCTATCAAATCTAGATCGGATTTTCACTCAACGAATAGAATTGTACATCACGCAAAGGATCTCAATGGCACAAGAAATGAAATTAAACACGTCTTATGGACTTACGGAGCACAAGTGTTACATCATGCATATTATGTTCACATGGAATGGGAATGGGAACATGGCATACTACATTCTCTAAAATATCATACCATAGGGATAGACTTGTTTAGATTATACTACTAGGATTTAAGGTACTTCTAGAGTAATTTTCTTTAAAAGTTAGACATCCAATAAAATGTTTCTTTTCTTTTCAAATTCTTTAAGTATTATGACCCATTTTTTTAACGTTTTGTCATACCAAAACTCCATTCTTCTTAGATTTTAACATTTAAGGTTTATATTGGAAAATACTTTTGGCATTGCTTTGGATTGTCAAATTTCACCGTTTAGAATGAAAGTGTACCACAAGTTTGGAGAGAGCATTCCTAAACGTAAATTGCTAGAGTATTAGTATTTTTTGGTAATAAAGATCCAATCCAGAGTAAATAGACAACCAGAGAGATTTAGGAGCAAGCCTTATATACATGGCCTAAGACATAAAGGGCCAGGGCTAATTTCTTGCTAGAAGTTAGTGCTTCAACTAGAAGATTGAATACTTGCATGATCTTCTGAGAGGAAGTACAAGAAAAGGAAGTTACAAAGCCAATATAAAAGAAAGCAAAAGAAATTATTATCCTCAACTGGGATATTCTTCTTGTTCTCAGTTTCAGTAAATTCGTTGTAGGTTGGATTTGAGGTAGAAACCCCATATGAAATAGTGAGTTCTGGATAGTGAGGGCCAAAGGTTTCACCTTTAGGGAATAAACCCAATAAATGGTAGATATTAAGGACTTGAGGGCCATCATACCACTTCAAAGTTAGAAAAAATAGAAATCTGAATTCTAAAAGCATTTGGCATTTGGAGTTAAATAAGGATTCTCAGGGATGCCATACCTTGAGAGCTTGAGGGCTTCAAAGTTCCCTAGTTCAATCAGGTCATCTCTCTTTGTTGTGACTACTTGGTCATACCAGTCAATCCATTCAAGCTTCACTGGTGGCAAGCATCTGTCAGGCTTTGGCCACTCTATGCATTAACTCAAAGAGTTATGCTAGGGACCCCAAATATTCTACTAAATATTCTACCAAACCTCTCACATGGGTGTGGGACCCACACACATGTAGATTTGTGTGAGTCCCACCCCATGTGAGAGATTTAGTAGAATATTTGGGATCCATAGCATTTCTCTTAACTCAAAAGTGTCAAATATCACATATTTGATTGAGTGCTTTAGCAAAATAGATGATAAAGTCAATAATGGAAACACTTTTGGGTACACTTTTTTTTCCCCCTCCCATTTTTTTGAAAAATATTTTATGCCACTAGTTTTTGTTGTCCTGATCTTAGCACACCATGTTTGTTTAAACGAATTGGATAAAGGGAGATTGTAATCCATCGAACTATTAATCCTGAGATATACAGTCCCTAAACTATTTAGTTGGAAATAATATGTATCCTATGTTTGTTATATCATGGAATTAGATGTATGGAAAAGACTATTATATTTAGTGGTGACTCTAGAATTTTTTGTCAGTTGTGTCAATTAAAAATTTAAATTTCGTAAAAGTAATATTATTACTCCTTTTTCAATAAATAAATTTTAAAAAAAACACACACACAATATTTTGTACTTACATGCAAATTTTTGCACAAATATCAAATCTGCCCCTTCGAAGGGAAAAAAAAAGTATTCAAATTTAAGAGAAATAATAAAAGAAATTAACAAAAAATTGGCTTTATTACAATTTTTCTTACTAAATAAAAAGTAGAGTGCTTCTCGGGAGTGTAAACAAGCCAACCTTTCGTAAATCCTATATCATATCTATTAGGATTTTGTAATTGGGAATCTCGTTTGACAAAACTTCGTTCAATTCTAATTTTATTTGCTTTTATATTTCAATGAGGGTGTGAGTGTTTAGATACGAATCCAACCAAAATTGTGCCTATGTATAGGAGTTTGTGATCTTATTTCTATCATATTTGTCACTTTGCTAACTAAGTATAGGGATTGAGCTACCCGGTCAGCTTGCAGGGATCGAGAGGGCAGCACCCCTTGGCGGGTCCAGGGCAATGCCCAGGTGGGGTCAAAGGGCAGCGCCCTCGAAGCAAAAAGCCAAAATGCAGTCAAAATTGTTTGACCACTTGAGCAGTCATTTGTGTGCTTGAGCGAAGAAAATGATCATCTTGTATTTTTGCAGAACGCCTGAACTTCTAGGAAGAAACTTTTATCGCTCGAGTGGTGAAAGTTGCGCTCGAGCGGTCAGCCAATATGTTTTGCACCGCCTTTAGTCACACCGCTTGAGGGATGAAATGTGCGCTCGAGCAGTCTGCATGATCCTGTTTTATGTAAAGTGCATTGTTCGTTGTTTTTAGGGTTTGTGCCGTCCATATTTTCAAAGTAGAAGAAAATACAAAGTGTTTTATATTAGTGGGTGCTTTATGAGTATTTTCTTGATGACTCAAGAGTGATCAATGGATCCCTGAACTTTATATCAATATCATCAAAAGGTTTGTTTATTTTCTTTTATTCACAAAAGAGAGAGTTGTTCTTTGGTGGATTTCAGGGAACTTGGGCTTAAAGCTTTGGTGGATTCCGAAGTGACTCATCGTCGTGGATTTGACATCAGCATTGTGGATTCAACGTTGACTTACTGTTTTAATTTGGTAGCAAGAGCATCCAAATTCTTCACCTCCCATCTTGCACAACTCTCTTTCATGTGATGTGGATGATGGGTTTTGGGGGACGTTGGAGAAGATGGTTGAGTTTTTGTATTGTGATGGAGGCTCGAAGTTATGGTGGCAAGTGTGGCTAGTGTAGGGTTGATTCATGGATTTGAAGAAATGGAAAGGGCTGGATTGCAGATTTGTGTCTCACCTTTGTTTGCCGATGATACCATTCTTTTTTTTGGCGAAGCTAATGTGGAAGAATTGAGGTGGTTAAGTTGTGACTTCTTGTGCTTTGAGGCTGTTTCTACTCTTCACATGAATTTGGCTAGTGATGCTCTTATCAAGGTTGGAGATGTGGAGAATTTGGATGTTTTGCAAGGATTTTTGGTTGTCATGTGGATTCACTGCGTGCATCTTACTTGGGATTGGGTGATGGAGAGATTTGGGAGGAAGCTTGTTGATTGGAGAAGAGAATATCTTTCTAGTTTTCACAGGTGGTAGATTGACCTTGATTAAAAGCACCCTTTCTAGCTTGTGACCTTATTCGATGTCTATTTTTACTATTCCTTGTTCGGTAGCTCAGATGCTTTTGTTAGAATAAGAATTATATTAGAATAGGAATTAAGGTAGAATAGGAAATAAGTGATTGTGTGATTGTGTTTCCTTATATTATACTCAGTATTATCAATATAAAAGGGAATGAAGTCTAACTCATTCCCTAACCTTTTGTCTTCTCTAAACTTTCATGGTATCAGAGCCACAATCCTAGCCAATCCCTCCTTACCTCTATCGGCAGTCTTGTCTTGAGTCCAGGAGACCTGACAGCCACTGTAGACCCTTAGATAGCCACCGTCGACCCTCCGACAACCCAAACCCCACCTCCGCCAGCCTTGCCCAGACCATCGACAATTCACATGGGCTCCTCGACAGCCTATTAGGCTTAGTCGGCAGCTTCTCTGAGTCCCTATGGGCCTGTCAGCAGTCCCTCTGATTGTCTAGGGGTCTGTCGGCAGTCCCCCTGGCCTTCGCGGTCCTTGTCGACAGCGTCTCTGGTATATGTGACTCCGGTCGACATCTTTGAGTCTTCGTCTGCCTTCTTCTTCATTTGTCTTGGTTGGATCCTCTGTCTGGGTTGTGTAGGTCAACACCCGTTCCTTTTCTTTTAATTCTTTTTTAAAACACAACCAGAAGAAAGAGAAAAAAATAAAAATATGGCTTCTTAAATTCTTTATGTTTTTCTAGTTCTTCTTGTCTTGATTCCTCCACTCTTATCTTTCGGGTTTGTGATTGGCTTTGTGATTGAGGACTAGTGAGTAAAGTCTCCATGGCAGATTTGACTAGTGAGTCTATTACATCTCAGCCATCTCAGGGCGTGAGTTCGGTTATCCCTTTTCCTATGACTGATAACCTCAACC
>NW_021027355.1:327554-338734 GCF_004153795.1 Camellia sinensis
AGCTGGGTTTGAAATGGTTCGAGAGGCTGCCGGAGGGGAGCATTGAAAGGTGGCAGCAGTTGGCCGAAGCCTTTGTGACGCGCTTCAAAACCAACACCAAAACACCAAAGGAAGTTGATCACCTCCTGAGTGTCAAGATGGAACCGAGCGACACATTGAAGGCATAAAACTCCAGATATTGGGAGACCTTCAATGAGATCTTGGATTGCCCGTTCAACCTTGCAATTACACAATACAAGCGTGGTCTCCCGGTCGGACATAGACTGCGGGACTCGCTTACCATGCACCAGCCGACATCTATGGGCCAGCTAATGCAGCGCATCAATAAGCACATCCAAGTGGAGGATGATGCGTCAGCATCTACCGTGAAGGCAACTCCGGCAGCAACAGACAAGCGGTCAGCTGGCAAAGTGCACGCGGTCAGGCAGGAGTCCGGCCAATCCAGTGACCACGCTGAGGAATCGGACCGTGGCACTAATTGCAAGAACCGCGGTAGGGGACGTCGGAATGACCGGGATGACTACCCCCGAGATGACGTAGCCGATGCTAACAGAAGGTTGAAGGCAAGGACAGGCATCACCACGGTCTTTAAGATTCCCATCTATCGTATACTTAGTGAAATCCGTGACGAGGAGTATGTTCGGTTTCCTGCTAAGTTAGGCGACGGACAGAAGGGCTTCAATCCGCGGTACCTCGGCTATGCCGGGATGCAGCCGAGCCCGGTCCTCAATGAGCTTGGTTATTGGAACGCTAGGGCTTGAAGTGCAGCATGGCCGTTGGCAGCCGAGATACTGCAATCCGGCTGCCGAGCTCCCAGTAGAGTGGGTTGGCAGTTGGGATTAGGTGATGTTCAGCAAGATTTGTGCTGACAGATGGGATAGCAGCACCACGTGTCGAGAGACTAATGGGAGTAGATTTGGGACGAAGAAGGTATATAAGCGAGTCTGCGCCCCCCATACTAGACAGATGACATTTTGGTGAGATAAACACTAAACACAACTCTGTCCTCTCTCTCTCTCTATCCCTGTGTGTGTATCTAACTTGGTCGTCGGAGGGGTTTTCCGGCCACACACCACCGGGTAGCTCACCGCCGTTGCGCTCACAGGTCGATCGAACAGACAGGAGCTTGGAAGAAAGGAGTGCGGGCTTGCCTGGATATTTGCTTCCCGCACAATTGGCACCGTCTGTGGGAACATTACAGACAAAACCTTGTCTTCCAGGCTCATTTGATCGTTGTCCATGGCGAACAACGAAGAGATTTCGCTGTCCACCGTCGACGGAGTTACCCTGGAGTCGGGCAGACGGAGAGAAGGACATCCCACCATCATTCCTCCGATGGTAGACCTGGAGACTGCTCCATGAGGACACTCAGGAGATGCGCGCGATAAGCACGAAAGAAGTTATGGTCATTCACGGAGTCCAGACAGTCATCGGCGGCGGAGAGAATCGCACGCCAGGCGTCTGGAACACAAGCTAAGGGACCAGGACGCTGTCATCCGGCGAATGGCGGTGGAGATGGAGGAGCTGAAGCGGCATGTCAAAAGGAAGGGTGTAGCTGGAGGGGGAGACCACAGTGAGCGCACCCAACCCCGCCGTTCAGGCAGTTAGAGTCAGCGGCACACTCCTTCTATTTCTATCACCAGAAGTTACAAGGTTGGAGATTCCGACGTGCATGTAGAGAAATCCAGCGCGCAAGATAGCACTTACCAGCCCTAACGTTCGGTGACGACGTCGAGGTACTCTTATTCCGCTCAATCAGAGGATTTACGGGCAGTTTTGAAGGAACGAGCTCGCCAGCGGAAGGCTCAAAGGGTGCCGACGTTCCAGTGGCTATCCTATGGGGTTCACGCCAGCGAGGAGGTCAGAATGCCTCCACCCCGCCCAGCCGTGCCTCTCCTTGTAGACACAGACTTGGTGAGGCTGAGTACCACTCCATTCTCCGTGAATATAAAGACAACACCGCTTCCGACGGGCTTCCACCAGCCAAAGTTCATGCTCTGCGACGAAAAAACCGACCCGTATATGTATGTAAGTCATTTTCGACAGGTCATGGCCGGACATACGCGGAATGACGCTCTTATGTACCTAATCTTCCCGTCGAGTTTGGGCGAGCTGGGTTTGAAATGGTTCGAGAGGCTGTCGGAGGGGAGCATTAAAATGTGGCAGCAGTTGGCCGAAGCCTTTGTGACGCGCTTCAAAACCAACACCAAAACACCAAAGGAAGTTGATCATCTACTGAGTGTCAAGATGGAACCGAGTGACACATTGAAGGCATACAACTCCAGATATTGAAAGACCTTCAACGAGATCTTGGATTGCCCGGTCAACTTTGCAATCACATAGTACAAGCGTGGTCTCTCGGTCGGACATAGATTGCGGGACTCGCTTACCATGCACCAGTCGACATCCATGGGCCAGTTAATGCAACGCATCAATGAGCACATCCGAATAGAGGATGATGCGTCAGTATCTACTGTGAAGGTAACTCTGGTAGCAACGGATAAGAGGTCGGCTGGCAAAGTGTACGCGGTCCGACAAGAGTCCAGCCGTTCAAATGACCGCGCTGAGGAATCGGACCATGGCTCAAATTGCAAAAACCGGGGTAGAGGACGTCGGAATGACCGGGATGACTACCCCCGGGATGACGTAGCCAATGCAAACAGAAGATTGAAGGCCAGGACAGGTATTACCACGGTCTTTAAGATTCCAATCTATCGCATACTTAGTGAAATCCGTGACGAGGAGTATATCCGGTTTCCTGCTAAGTTGGGCGACGGACAGAAGGGCTTCAATCCACGGTACCGTTGCACGTTTCATCAGGAGCGCGGCCACCGGATGGAGGACTGTTTGCCTTTGAGGCAACACTTGGAAGAGCTAGTCGCAGCCGGACACCTGGAACTTTACATTGATGGAGGCGTGAAGGCAAATCAAGCTCCGGTTGATCCGTGGGGACCGGATGACCAGGATGCGCCTCCGCAAGGGATTGTTAATGTCATCCACGGGATAGTAGAACCGGCGTGTGTATACGAGCTCCGCGGTATGATCAAGAAAGCAGAACACATGAGGGAAGTTTTGTTGGTTCAGCTTGCGATCAAGAGGGGGAAGACCGAAGTGAAAGATGTGATCAGTTTCTCCTCAAGGGACCTAGAGCGCATTCAGATGCTGCACAACAATGCCGTAGTGGTTACACTCCGCGTCAAAGAATTTGATGTCAAACGGATCTTGATCGATCAGGGAAGCTCGGTCGAGATCATGTATTACGACGCATTCAAATAGTTCATGCTCCGGGATACAGATTTGGCTCCAGCAACTTTGCCACTGGTTGGTTTCAACTCACAACCGGAGTGGTCTTTGGGAAAGATTATCTTGCCGGTCAAAGCAGGGTCCGTGGTTAAGCAGGTGGATTTCTAGGTGTTGCAGGTGCCATCTACTTATAACCTGATCCTTGGAAGAGAATGGCTTCACGCTATGCAAGCCGTGGCGTCAACCTACCACCAGGTAATGAGATTTCCCTCGGTTATGGAGGCAATTGAGGAGATTTGGAGCGATCAAGTCATGTCGAAGTAATGCTTCGTGGCAGTGAACAGGAGCCGGGCTGCCAAGGGCTTTGTCCAAATGATTGAGGGACCGGAAGACTGGGGAGTCCTTGATGATGTTGGTACTAAGGCCAAGGACAAAGCCGTTGAGGAATTGGTGGAAGTGCGAATTAATACAGAGAATCCGGACAAGTTCTTCTTGCTCGGCTCAAGCCTTACCGCCCAAGAAAGTGCCGAGATGGTTAAGTTTTTGATGGCTAATATCGAAGTCTTCGCATGGTCGCCTTACAACATGCTCGGCCTCGATCCGAGTTTTATTTTCCATCACCTCAACATCTTCCCCGGAGCCAAGCCGGTTATTCAACGAACAAGGAGATCGGCGCTGCATCACGCCGAGGTAGTTACCGAGGAAGTGAAGAACTTGCTGGAGGCATGCGCAATTCAGGAAATGCACTACCCTCGGTGGATTTCAAATACGGTCGTGGTGCCCAAGAAAAATGGGAAGTGGCGAGTCTGTGTGGATTACAAGACCGTCAACGGAGCCTGCCCGAAAGATAGCTTCCCTCTGCCCAAAATCGACCAGCTTGTGGATTTAACAGTTGGACATAACAGGCTCAGTTTCTTAGATGCTTACCGCGGCTACCATCAGATTGCCATACATGGCCCAGACCGAGAGATCACCTCATTCACTAACCCTTCTGCAATCGAGTTATGCCTTTTGGTTTGAAGAACGCCGGGGTGACTTTCCAAAGAATGGTGACTAAAATGTTTGCTCCTTTGCTGTGCCGGACAATGGAGGCTTACATTGATGACAAGGTGGTTAAAAGCCGGTATCAAGCAGACCACTTGTCTGACTTTGCCGAGATGTTCGCCATTCTCAAAAAACACAAGCTACGCCTGAATACGTCTAAGTGTGCCTTTGGCGTGGGATTTGAAAAATTCTTAGGCTTCCTAGTCACGAACCGAGGCATCGAAGCGGACCCTACACAGATCAGAGCCGTACAAGAATTGAAGCAGCCTAGCTCGGCTAAGGACGTGCAGCATTTGGCCGGAATGGCCGTCGCGCTTAATCGATTTATAAGCCGGTCATCAGATCACTGTCGTCCTTTCTTTCAAGCTTTGAAGTCAAAGTTCTCGTGGGATGAAGAGTGTGACCGGGCTTTGGCCGAGCTCAAGGAGTATCTGTCTTCGGCGCCACTGTTGGTAACACCAAAGCCCGGCGAAGAACTTTACCTTTATTTGGCCGTTTCACAGCATGCAGTCAGTGTAGTGCTTGTCCGGTCGGAAGGAATCAAGCACCTCCTTATCTTCTACGTCAGCAAAACCTTGTTACCAGCAGAGTCGAGATATTTGCCGCTAGAAAAACTTGCGTTGGCATTAATGATGACCTCAAGGAAGTTGGCGCACTATTTCCATGCGCATACAATAATCGTTCTGACCGAGTTCCCCCTCAAAGCTTTATTCGAGCGGGCGGACTTCTCCGGTTGAATTCTTAAGTGGGCGGTCGAGTTGGGACAGTTTGACGTCAAGTTCCAGTCACGCACTGCCATAAAAGCCCAGACTTTGGCCGACTTCGTTGCTGAATTCTCACCCGGAACTCATCCAGTATGCCCGGTCGATATTGCCGCGGCAGATGAAGAAGTTAATGCAAGCCTGACCGAAATACCACAGCTTGGCGGTGTTGGCGACGCGGAACTTGCGCGCCCCGCCGAGGCACCTTCAGTTGATACGATACTACAGCCCGGCGATGCGATGACGGAGTTGGGTATCACCGACCAACCTGCTCTGTCCGGTACCGTATCACCGCGGGGGAAAGAAATGAAATCGCTCAGCACAGAGCCTGCGGCCAGCATAATACCACAACCTGGCGATTTGCCTATTGACGTAGGCATTATGGATCAACTTGTTGAGTCCGGCGCCGAATCACCAAGAGGGGCTGAAGTGAAACCGCTCAGCACGGAACTGGAAGCCGAATAGCCGAGCAACCATGATCCCATCAACCTTCAAGCCTCTCAGGACCCTTCAGAGTGTTGGAAGCTCTTTGTTGGCGAAATGTGGAAACTTTTTGTTGATGGAGCCTCGAACCACCCTCAGAGTATTGGAAGCTCTTTGTTGGTGAAATGTGGAAACTTTTTATTGATGGAGCCTCAAACCGTCACGGTGCTGGGCTGAGCATAGTTCTGATTTCGCCAGACGGACTGACTATTGAACATTCTATCACCCTTGGCTTCCCAACATCCAACAATGAGGCCGAGTACGAGGCGCTCTTGGCCGAGCTCAAGAGCGCGTTTCAGATGCAAGCATCCGAGCTAATGGTTTACAGTGATTCCCACCTTGTGGTTAACCAAGTTTCTGGGGTTTACGAAGCAAAGGATGACTGAATGATGAAGTACCAAGCTCTAGTCAGGGACCACATCAAGCGATTTCAGGCGATCAGGGTCCAACAGATCGGTTGAGAAGAAAACAGCCAAGCCGATAAGTTGGCTGGCCTTACTTTTATGGTCGACAGCGCATCTCCCAACCCTCTTTTGATTGAATTCTTTCTGAGGCCCAGCATTGAGGAAACCAGGCAGAAGAAAACAGCCAAGCCGATAAGTTGGCTGGCCTTACTTTTATGGTCGACAGCGCATCTCCCAACCCTCTTTTGATTGAATTCTTTCTGAGGCCCAGCATTGAGGAAACCAGGCAGACAGCAGTACTCTGCGCCGAGCTAGGTCCTTCTTGGATGGACCCCATCATCCTTTTTCTCAAAGACCGGACCCTTCCAGCCGACAAGAAGGAAGCACATAAAGTGCGGGTGAAGTCAGAACGGTTTTGGCTCTCTCCATCTGGCGTTTTATACAAGAAGTCTTTCACCGGTCCCTACCTGAAGTGTGTGCACCCGAGCAGCGTGGAAACCTTCCTGTATGAAATTTATGAAGGCATCTGTGGTAGTCACATAGGGGGCAGATCTTTGGCCTACTGAGATATTTCGCAAGGCTACTGGTGGCCATGCATGCAAGCCGACGCGCAAAAGTATGTTCGCAAGTGCGAGAAGTGTTAGAAGTTTGCCCTCCAGATCCACTAGTCGGCCAAGGAACTTCTTCCTCTCACCAGCCCTTGGCCCTTTGCGATGTGGGGGCTAGATATAGTGGGGCCACTCCCAACCGCACCAGGCAACCGAAAGTTCTTCATCGCGGCCACAGACTACTTTACCAAATGGGTTGAAGCAGAGCCTTTGGCAACAATCAAGGAGAAGACGTCAAGCGGTTTGTCTGGCAAAATGTGGTAACGCGGTTTGGCGTTCCCAAAATTCTGATCTTTGACAACGGCACCCAATTTGACAGACGCCTTTTCAGAGGATTTTGTGAAGACTTGAAGATAGAATTCTACAACTCCACCCGGCTTACCCACAGTCTAATGGTCAAGCCGAGGCGTCAAACAAGACCATCCTTGATGGGTTGAAGAAAAGGCTGGAGAAGGCAAAGGGAAAGTGGGCTGAGGAACTCCCCAGCGTCCTTTGGGCATAGCGAACAACCCCGCGGCGATCTACCGGGGAGACTCCTTTTGCTTTGCCATATGGCATGGAGGCGGTCATACCTTTGGAAGTTGGAATGCCCACCCTCAGAAGTGAAAGTTTTGAGCCCGAGCTGAACGCCGAAGCCATTGCCCTAGAATTGGACCTCGTGGACGAACGTTGAGAAAAAGATCTCATCCATGTGGCCGTCTACCAACACGACCTCTCAAGGAAATACAACAAAACAGTACACCCCAGACCGTTCAAAGTAGGTGATTGGGTCTTGAGGAAAGTCATGGGCAATACCCTGGTGCCAGGTGAAGGTAAATTAGGGGCAAATTGGGAAGGACCCTACAAGATAACCGGTCTGGCGGGCAAGGGGGCATACCACTTGGAGGACTTGGATGGTAGAGGAATACCCCAGCTATGGAATGCGGCCAACCTCAAACTGTATTATTTTTAGCTTTTGTTTTTTTTTTTGCGCAGAGGAATTTTTTGCCTTACACTTTAGAATGTAATATTCTTTTTGTCAATATATAGAAGTGTCTCATCTTTGCCTTAGCATTCTTATTGTTGCTTTTTAATTGAGATTGCAACCGAGATGATTTACTCCGGTTGAACGAATTGATGATTTGCTCAACTCTGGGATTCTCAACCGAGATGATTTACTCCGGTTGAGCGAGTTAATGATTTGCTCAATTGAGATTCTCAACCGGGATGATTTACTCCGGTTGAACGAGTTGATGATTTGCTCAACTTTGAGATTGCAACCGGGATGATTTACTCCGGTTGAACAAGTTGATGATTTGCTTAACTCTGAGATTTCAACCGTGATGATTTACTCCGGTTGAACGAGTTGATGATTTGCTTAACTCTGAGATTTCAACCGAGATGATTTACTCCGGTTGAACGAGTTGATGATTTGCTCAACTCTGAGATTGCAACCGAGATTATTTACTCCGGTTGAACGCGTTGATGATTTGCTCAACTTTGAAGATTCTCAGTCGTGATGATTTATTCCGGTTGAACGAGTTGATGAATTGCTCAACTTTGAAGACTCTCAACCGAGATGATTTATTCCGGTTGACTATGCTGATTATTTATTCAAACCGAGATGTATTGTTCCGGTTGAAATAGTTGATGATTTATTCAATTATATTCTTGCAACCGAGATGTATTTCCCGGTTAATTAAGTTATGCAAGATGGTTAGTGTTGCCGAAGTATTTTGTCCGGTTGAAATTACTCAACTTGAAGACCGTGCAAACACTTGATGAAATTAGAGCTTTTTCATTGATGTGAAAATAAGTACAAAAGGTGGGGACCTTAGCCCGGTTACATGTTCAGACAAAAAGTAAGAAAAAGAAAACTAAGCTAAGGGGGAAAGGTTAGTGAATTCATCCTCGGTTGCCTCCAAGTTGACCGTTGGTAGTTGGCCTTGGACACCGGTCTCGGTTTGGCCGGGCTGCTCCTCCGTTTGGCGGTCTTGCTCCTCTGCATTTGCCTCGGTTTCTCTTTCGAGTCCTTCCTCGACCTCAGCCTGCAACGCGTTGAAGACGTCGTTAGCATACAGCACGAGATAGGTCGGTAGGAAGACAGCCGACGAAGAGGCAAACACGTCGATCCCAGGGCCTTGGCCGAGCTGATCGCAAGCAGACTTCCAACCTGCTTTGAAGTATATATCTTGGGTGGCAAAGACTTGTTTTTTGTAGCTGTCCTTGGCCTCCTTGAAGCCATCATTATTTGCGTCCTCCAGCTCCTTCTCCCTGGACTTTTTCAGTGCATCCAGCTCGGCCTGGAGCGCATCTCTCTCTTTCTCGGTGTCACCAAGTTGGCCGAGCAACCGAGAGTTATCCGCGTTTGCTATCTGCAGTGAAGACTTTGCTTGGCCTAGCTCGGTTTGAAGGCTTTGAACTTGGCTGGCTGTGTCATTCACCTTCTGTCGCAGTCGATGAATGCGCTCCATGACCAAGTGTTGCTTCTGGATGGTCTGCAAGAAGAAAGATTGATCAAAGAGGAAACCGTACAAACACTTATGAAAATTTGAGTAGGACTCTTACCCTGGTCATGGACTTTACGGCCGACTTCACCAACCGGGTGTCTGGAACATTGTCGCTGCCGACCACGTCACTCGGTAGGAGAAGGGCCTTGGAGAGGTCAAAGGCGAGAAGATGTTCATTGTCGCCCTTCACGGAAGCTGTTGCCGGGATCTCCTTACCCCGGTGTTTGAGCTGCCGGCGCCATGCTGGTGTTGGGTCGACGGTGACGGCGGGTTGCTCGGTAGTCAGCTCTTCAATTAGCTCGGCAGAGGGGTCTGCGCGAGGCCGTTTCCCAGCCCGACGGTTGTCTTGGCTGGCTTGCCCGGCAGCAGGAGACGCTAGCGTAACCACGGCCCTGCTTGATTGACCGGCAGCAGGAGAGCGGGTGATGACGCTCGGCATCTCGGTGGGAGTTGCTGTGAGGAAGTTCTTGATACGGCTTCGTTTTGCTATCTCTTCTTCTTCGGTTAACCGGATTAGGGTCACGTCCAGTAGTGTTGGGTCTGGAGGAGGTGACGGAGCACGGAGAAAGTCAGTGACCTTACTCCGACGCAGAGCTGAGTATCTATATGTTGGGACGTAACCGAGTAGCTCGTTACAATCTCGGTGGCCGTAACGGAGCACGGTCCGAATGGCTTCTTCGTTGGGGTAGTGGTAGTTGGCTTGTAAGGCTTGGATCGCTGCAAAGGAAAAAAGAAAAATGTTAAAATACAGAATATGGAACAAAGGCAATTAACTGAGCACAGTTAGCACGGCTTACATGTCTCGCCGAAATTTTTGCTAATGAACCAGCCCGGTACGTCGGCCGTTTCATAATTGCCAGACACCCAGAAGAAGTCGTCGTCGTGTAAGTCTTTGTCTGGGGTACCAATCACTATTTTTTCTTTGCCCGGCCTAATCTTTAAGTAATAGGCGAGGCCATCGCTGGTGTGCCCAAGGGTGTACTGTCTCAGTATCTCGTCTAAACCTAAGTTGGTCCCTAGCCAGTTATTTAGCTCATGGATGTCGTTGATTATTCGGTAGGTGTTGGTTAATACTTGTGTGGGTGCTAGCCTGGTACGACGCAAGAATTCGATCAGCAGAGGGTTGATCGGGAAGTGGAGGCCTCCTTCAATGATCGAAAACACGGTGAAGGGGCACTGGTTTAATCTGCCCCAAAGGGTTGTCTCAATTTCGACGAGCTCTAGGTGAACGTCTGCCGGGATACCGTAGTCTTCCCGGAACGCGGCCAAGGCAGCCAGAGTGTCAACAAGGAAGCGGAAGCGCCCCATGTGTAGCCGGCTGGATTAGCTTGGCCAAGGTGGTTTGGCACACTGGTGTCTTGATGGCTGCTCGGTCTTTGAGAGCCTCAATATTTGGTTAGTGGTTCCCTTGGACTCTGCAGGAAAAGGATGACAGTTGTAAGTGTGAGTGCGGTCGCGCAAAACGAGCTTGACTTTAGCTCGGTCATGAAGAGTGCCAACCACCTCGGTCGTGAAGGTGAACCAAGGAGCTCGGTCGCCCAAGCGGACCAGATGTTAGCCCGGTCTAGCGGCCAAGTTCCCTGCCTATCCCGGTTTCTGTTAAAGGTTTTGATAAACTAGTAAATTGCTCGGTCTTATTGTATTTTGGGATCAAAAGGCGATTTGGAGCCCGGTCCGCCCCAGTTTTTCATGTATTCATGTGTTCATCACTGGGATTGAAGAACAACGAAGAGAATAGGGGCAAATGTGGGTTTTGGGAGGGTTATGTCCTAAAACCTACGGATTTGGTGCCCTAAAAGGAGTAATATCAAACGAAATGACAATAAAGAGAGTTGAAGGACTTACCAGTTGAGGGGAGGGACTACTTCTTCGAGCACGAGTGCAAGAAAGGGCAGGAGTGAAGCTTCCGCATTTGCTATCTGCAGCGAAGACTTTGCTCGGCCGAGCTCAGTTTGAAGGCTTTGAACTTGGTTGGCTGTGTCATTCGCCTTCTGCCGTAGTCGATGAATACGCTCCATGACCAAGTGTTGCTTCTGGATGGCCTACAAGAAGAAAGATTGATCAAAGAGGAAACCGTGCAAACACTTGTGAAAATTTGAGTAGAAGTTTGAGACTCTTACCCTGGTCATGGACTTCACGGCTGACTTC